>JAVIAB010000059.1:26712219-26759719 GCA_032433765.1 Megaustenia siamemsis
TACTAGTTTAGCTCGTTCTGCACATTTCGCCACACTGTGCGTCATACCGATTTTGGCCACATACATTTCACTGCGAGGGAGGGCGCGTGGCCGTGCGGCTAAAACCACTGTTCCGCTAGCTGAAAAGCCGGCATACGGTGTTCCAAGCCCCCGCTAGACAGAAAGGATTTTTTCTATCGGGGGTGAAATAAAAATCCCGAGTCTCACACGTCGTGGCGACTGCTTGACGAAGCGGCCTTTATCCCTCTGGTTCTATCGTTATCCCTTGACATACACCAGCAATTGTACTATGTGACGTAAAGATAGATTTTTTTTTTTTTTTTTTTTTTTTTTTTTTTTTTTTTTTTTTACATTTCACTGTTTAGTGCGTCACACTCAATTTGATTAGTGTGAACTGTCAACAAACCATATTTTTTTTTACGTGTCTTGTATCATCAAGGTATTGGTGAAATCTAATACCTTGTTCAATTATATAAAAATCCATATATAATATGTTATATGTTAGATAAATATAAATATGTAGATTGATTCTTAAAACCATGATCAATTTTGTCTCTGAAATCACTTCCGTTGCATTGATAAAAAGATTCCGTAAATAAAGAGTTAAACAACGACTACAATCCATATAGTAAAGGATACGTAACAAGTACATTATACACTATAGGGTCGTTATCGTATTACATTATACACTATAGGGTCGTTATCTTATTACATTATACACTATAGGGTCGTTATCTTATTACATTATACACTATAGGGTCGTTATCTTATTACATTATACACTATAGGGTCGTTATCTTATTACATTATACACTTAGGGTCGTTATCTTATTACATTATACACTTAGGGTCGTTATCTTATTACATTATACACTTAGGGTCGTTATCTTATGACATTTGTGTATATTAGTTTGCTAGAGCATAGGGGAAGAGGAGAAAGGAAAACTGTTATCACTTCACACAACTTTCCGGAGGAAAATTATCAGAATTGTTTAATCAAAAGTGGGCGAAGTGGTGTAGAGGTAAGTCACTGGCCTCTGGACAGGAAGACCCCGGGTTGAAATCCTACCACAAACGGTGGCATTTTTTTATAATTTAATTCCTCCCTCCCCTCCTGTCAGGCATTAACGTGGAAACCTTCTGGCAAAAGAAAACAAGGCAGACCAAGAGAATCACCACACATAGCATTTACTATGACAGGGCGCAACCATATGACTAAGAATTAACCAAGAACTACAAGAACTAGCAGCAGATCGTCAGTCGTGAAGAATTCTGGTTTACATCCTACGTGATGTTTTCGGGCCCAGAAGAAAATGAATGAACCCAGACTTGGTCTTTTGTGAGGTTCGATGTCTAGCCCTCTTGGACTACGGGGAAACACTGGAGCTCCCGTGTGCACTCGCACACGTTAAAGAACCCTTGGTAGTTAATAGCCTACAAGAGTTTGTTTACCAATTATTGCCCGGGCAACGGAGAATTTTTACCAACAAGAGTTTGTTTACCAATTATTGCCCGGGCAACGGAAAATTTTTACCAACACCGAAGACGGATGTGTCGGGCTTAAAAGGGAAAATATGGCGGCTTTGTCGTTAATTAGCGACACATCGCATCAACACCCACTCAACGTATATAGGCTACTAAGAAGAGTTTGACCAAAGAAAGTAATTAACAAAACAAGCATGAAGCAAGTACAGAATAAAGCTATACGCATTATATTCTGGTGTATTAGGGACACTCCCTGTGTAGAAGTGAGGTATTTTCTGGACTTTTCAACCATTGATTACAGGATCAAGATCTTGAGGGCACGAGCATACCTGAAGATAAGTGCAGATAAAGAGCATCCATTGCACAACGAGCTCAACACAGGAAAAGGTGCCAGGCTAAAAAGTCGCAAATCATGGATGGGCCGAGCAGAAGATGTTATCAAACATGTCTGTGGGCTTACCAGTGTCAACGTTGGCGAGAAGTGGATACCTGTGCCTACGTCATTCAAGGGGACTTTCTCGTGTATTTTCACACTCGACAGGAAATGTAGGGAGCAGAACTCATTCGTGGTCAATGCGGAGGTCAACGGTCTCATCTGGGATAACACCGATCAGAAAGATGTAGTCGTTTATACAAACGGATCCGTAATACGACACCAAAGGAGTGTATGACATTTACAGTACGCTCGGCAGGTAGAATAGTCAAAGAAGTCAGTGTTGCATACTTTACGACCACGAGAAGCATGATGATAGAAGTGATGTCAGTGACCAGGGCTTCATCTATTTAGTATCACAAGACTACACCAACGCCTGCATACAAAGTGATTGGACGGAGCATGATAAGAAAAGTGGAGGTGGGCTCTGTACGCATGTAATGGGTAGAGCCAGTGCAGAAGTAAAAAAATACGTAAGGTCACCTTTGTATGCGTCTCTGTACATGCAGAATTGCAGAGAAATAAAGGAGCGGACAGGTTGGTTGGCTGCGCTGTCGTTGAAGACGGCCAACCAATTGATTGTGAGGACATCATCAATGCCATCCGAGATGTGGGAAAGGAACAAGACTTCGACAACCATGCGTCTACGTCACTCCTTCGGATGAAAGAGATGATAGTTTAAATAGGCACAGTCAGAAACGACTAACTTAGTAGACGTTAAAGGAGATTTATCAGCCAACACAGAACTGGAGCCGTCACTCGCTGGACACTGCGGGACTTTGCTGAAGAAGGGGTTCTGAGTTCCTATGGACATGTTCGGAGTGCAATGATGATAACCCGCAAATAACTCAATAATTCATCATCTGGTCGTATGTCCTTTGTAGAACGTTGCATTCACAGCAACCCATCTGAGAAAAATCTTTGTCTGTAGCCAGATCTTCCACAGAACGTTGCATTCACAACATCCCATCTGAAAGAATCTCTGTCTTTAGCTCGACCTTCCACAGAACGTTGCATTCATCACAACCCATCTGACATAATCTCTATCTGTAGCCAGATCTTCCACAGAACGTTGCATTCATCACAACCCATCTGACATAATCTCTATCTGTAGCCAGATCTTCCACAGAACGTTGCATTCATCACAACCCATATGACATAATCTCTATCTGTAGCCAGATCTTCCACAGAACGTTGCATTCATCACAACCCATCTGACATAATCTCTATCTGTAGCCAGATCTTCCACAGAACGTTACGTCCACAACAGCCCGTCTGAAATAATCTCTGTCTTTAGCCAGACCTTCCACAGAACGTTGCATTCACCACAACCCATCTGAAATAATCTCTATCTGTAGCCAGACCTTCCACAGAACGTTGCATTCACAACAGTCCGTCTGAAATAATCTGTCTTTAGCCAGACCTTCCACAGAACGTTGCATTCACCACAACCCATCTGAAATAATCTCTATCTGTAGCCAGACCTTCCACAGAACGTTGCATTCACAACAGTCCGTCTGAAATAATCTGTCTTTAGCCAGAAATTCCACAGAACGCTGCATTCACCACAACCCATCTGAAATAATCTCTATCTGTAGCCAGACCTTCCACAGAACGTTGCATTCACCACAACCCATCTGAAATAATCTCTGTCTGTAGCCAGATCTTCCACAGAACGTTGCATTCACAACAGTCCGTCTGAAATAATCTGTCTTTAGCCAGACCTTCCACAGAACGTTGCATTCACCACAACCCATCTGAAATAATCTCTATCTGTAGCCAGACCTTCCACAGAACATTGCATTCACCACAACCCATCTGACATAATCTCTATCTGTAGCCAGACCTTCCACCGAACGTTGCATTCACCACAACCCATCTGAAATAATCTCTGTCTGTAGCCAGATCTTCCACAGAACGTTGCATTCACAACAGTCCGTCTGAAATAATCTGTCTTTAGCCAGACCTTCCACAGAACGTTGCATTCACCACAACCCATCTGAAATAATCTCTATCTGTAGCCAGACCTTCCACAGAACATTGCATTCACCACAACCCATCTGACATAATCTCTATCTGTAGCCAGACCTTCCACCGAACGTTGCATTCACCACAACCCATCTGAAATAATCTCTGTCTGTAGCCAGATCTTCCACAGAACGTTGCATTCACGTCAGCCCATGTGAGAGAATCTCTGTCTGTAGCAAGATCTTACAAAGAACGTTGCATTCACAGCAGCCCATCTGAGAAAAATCTTTGTCTGTAGCCATATCTTCCACAGAACGTTGCATTCACGTCAGCCCATGTGAGAGAATCTCTGTCTGTAGCCAGATCTTACAAAGAACGTTGCATTCACAGCAGCCCATCTGAGAAAAATCTTTGTCTGTAGCCAGATCTTCCACAGAATGTTGCATTCACAAAAACCCATTTGAAAGAGTCTCTGTCTGTAGCCAGATCTTCCACAGAACGTTGCATTCACAGCAACCCATGTGAGAAAAATCTGTGTCTGTAGCCATATCTTCCACAGAGCGTTGCATTCACAAAAGCCCATCTGAAATAATCTCTGTCTGTAGCCAGATCTTACAAAGAACGTTGCATTCACAAAAGCCCATCTGAAATAATCTCTGTCTGTAGCCAGATCTTACAAAGAACGTTGCATTCACAAAAGCCCATTTGAAAGAATCTCTGTATGTAGCCAGATCTTCCGATTCTACTGTTACCATGTTCATGGCCTCATTGCTGTCCTGAAAACACCTTCTTGGTCTGCCTCTGATGAGTCGCACAGGAACCCTGATTTCCATTCTTGTTCTTTCCAGCCCGCTGTGTCTTTCGACGTGACCATATTATTTTAATGTTATCTGTAGAATGGTGTTTATCAGCCAGTTCTTTTTCATATTTAAATCTTTTACAATGTTTTTCATTGCTCTTTATCATTATCCAAGGCATCGTAAAGTTTTTTTCTGCAACATTTTATTTCGAATTAATCGGTCTTCTTCCTTGCTGTTTGAGAGATTGTCCGTAATTCATAATCATGTGTTTTTATCGGGAAGACACATATCCTTCTTCTCCTCTTCTTCTACCTTTTTAGCTCCCTGTGGAGCATAGGTCTTCAACAAACACTTTCCAAGTCGTTCCGTTTTTTGCCATTCTTTTAAGATCATTCCATGTCTTCCCCATCATCTTCATCTCTGCTTCTATCTGTCTTCTCCAAAAATTCATTGGTCTTCCTCTTTGTCTTTTCCCCTGGGGATTCCAAAAAAGGGCCTGTTGTGTAATACTAATAAAATAAAATATATTTCCTTAGTAATTTTAATGTTACTGCCTTGCTGTTATTGTACCACATGTTCGTCATGGTGTTTAATTTTGTGTTGCTTTTGCTAATCTTCTTTTGATCTCTTTCTGGAAGTCTCCATTGTTAGCAACTACTGATCTCAGATCATCATAGTTTGTTACAATTTCATGTTTATCACTGTTGACGATTCTTGGTTTACTTTTTTGGTCACCGGACATTATTTTGGTTTTTTGTATGTTTAGATAGAGGTTTTGCTCTTCACTGTGTTTTTTATAACCCACTTAGTTATCTCTTTAATCTTTCTGCGTTGTTTGAGCGTAGAACTGTGTCATAAGCGTATCTGAGTTCTGGAATTATCCTGCCATTTATAGTGAGAACAACATATCTACTGGTGTGAAAACAGGAGAATGTTATTTTCAAGCAAAAGACAGTCATATTGGACCTCTTTAGAGATATACAGTTAGTGTAAGGAACAAACAATATAAGAAAGTACATATACACATCAGTGTTATCGACTTGTAGCTTCTAGTTAGGCATTTGTCATTTGTCAAATGACATGCTTGTTTCTGTCCTCAATTTCTACTGCATGATGTCGACTTGACATGCCCCTAACTTGCCTATCTTATAAATTCTAAATGTCAGAATAATTGCTGACTATAGCCGGATCTAGCCATTGTCATCGATTAGCGTGGCTAGAACAGGTTCATTTATTACCAACACGGGCCATAATATCACGTAATGTTGTTTTCATTGGCAGCTTTTTATGTGCTGGGCTCTTCAAGAATACCCAGAACCAAATACGTTAGTTCATGTCAGTGCTACATTATTCTTTTTCTTCTTTCTTTTTTTCCTCGACCATATTTTCTCTGTCATCATCTACTTTCTATTTTATGTTTATACATTTTTTTCCAATGTTCCTCCATTTATCTTCCTTCTTCTCCCTTCTTCGTTTTTTTTTTCATCTTTTTCCTTCATCGTCCTCTAATTTTCTTCTGCCTTCGCTTTCTTTTGATTTTCTTCTTCCTCGCCTTTCTTTTATCTCCTTCCATCGTCATGTTTTTCAATTTCTTCTTCCTCGCCTTTCTTTTATCTCCTTCCATCGTCATGTTTTTCAATTTCTTCTTCCTCTGCCTTTCTTTTATCTCCTTCCATCGTCATGTTTTTCAATTTTTTCTTCCTCGCCTTTCTTTTATCTCCTTCCATCGTCATGTTTTTCAATTTCTTCTTCCTCGTCTTTCTTTTATCTCCTTCCTTCGTCATGTTTTTCAATTTCTTCTCCCCCCGCCTTCTTTCTCTTAAACCCCCTCTCCCCACCCGCTTAGTCTCTATCTTCTCATTCCTTCCCATCTATTTATTTTCTTCTCCTCTTCTTCCTCCTTCTCCCCCCTCCCTTTTCTTAACCTTTTCTTCTATTTTCTTTCTTCTCCTCATCTTCCATTCTCCTCATCATCCAACTGCTCCTTTATATTTTCTTCTCCACCTTCTTATTTTTTTTTTCACTTCCTCGTTCTTTTTTTCTGCGTCCTCCTTCTAATTATCCTCCCTCCTCCTTCAGTTTTACTCCGTCTCTTTTAATTCCTTCTTGCCGTTTTTCTTCTTCAACATTTTCATATTCTGCTTTCTCCTACCCCTTTCTTCGTGTTTTCTCACAAAACGATACGAGTCTCTCTACTAAATGTTACCATTTGCCTTAGACAACTAAATGTTACCATTTGCCTTAGACCACTAAATGTTACCATTTGCCTTAGACCACTAAATGTTACCATTTGCCTTAGACCACTAAATGTTACCATTTGCCTTAGACCATTCCCGTCATTAGACAATGTATTTATGTGTTGAGCCCCAAATCAACATCATCATGTGCCATACCGGTTGGCGTAGGCGATCATGTCCTTCCACTATTATCTATCCACAGCGCATCATATCAATTCTGCTGTTGACTGTTTTCCATGCTGTGACACCAAGCTATCCAGTATTTCTCTCTTTGTCGTCCGCGACCACTCTTTCCTTTTATTTTGCCAGTTGCAACCAAGTATTTAAATATTCCTTTTCTCATGATGTGCCCAAAAATGCTGATTATATCTTTCTGATGTTTTTTAGGAGTTCCCTTTTTGTGTTGGCCTCTTTGAGGATTTCCTCATTGGTCTTTTTAGCTGTCCAGGGAACTTTCAACATTCTTCTGAGAAATCCCATCTCTGTGACCTCTAATCGTCTTTTAATTTTATTTGTCTGCTGTCCATGATTCGCTTCCATAGGTCAGAATTGGTTCTATATAGCACCGATGAACTCTCTTTCTTATTTCTATTGATATAAGTTTATTGCATAAAATATTTTTCACTTTCTGAAATGCCATTTTGGCCTGAGCTATTCTGCTTTTTTATTTCTGTGGTGCATCTTCCATCTGATGTTATTATTGTGCCCAAGTATTTCAAACGTTGCACTTGTTTCAGATTTGTCATGTTTATTTTATGCTGCATGATGGTGATTATTTTTTTCTATGATATAACCATTACTTCTGTTTTCTTACTATTCAAACTGATACCTTTTGAGCCCCAAATACCATGATATAATTGTTTTACTCTCACCAGCGCTTTTCTTCTACTTTTTTTTTTACAGCATCTTCTGTCTTTGTTTTATAATTTATATTTCCTGGCAGTTATCCAAAGCTCTCGTGAGTCGACATTTGCTAAATTGACGATTTGTTATGTCGTTATATAGGTTAATACGTTTGTGACTCATAGGGGCTATCTTCACTATCATGATCTTCATCAATTCATATAGATGAAGATATGAAGAGATTACAAATAATAACACAAATAGTAATAGTGATAATAGTATTTAAAACAGTAATAATAATAATTGTAGTAATAATAACATTAACAATAGTATTAGCAATAATTAAAAAATAAAAAGTTCGACACGCAAAGTGGCGTATAGGGAATATGGTGTTAGTGACCCGTCACGCCAAGTGGTGTATAGGGAATATGGTGTTAGTGACAATAATTTATTTAGACCATCGGCACATAATTGTTGGGGTAATGTGGTCGGTATTACGCCCGTGCCGCTTTACTTTCCCAGAAAGAGATCCGGTACCCATTTAAGGCTAGGTGAACCCGGAAGTCCTCGGTTGGGATCAAACCCTACCTCTTGTCCTTTGTAGTCCAGTTCACTAACCACTGAGCTATCGCGGCTCCCCTGTGCTAGAACCAACTGTGATGTAAATCGCAAAATCAAAAGTTTGGGTGGTTCAGGTTCTGCCTGCCGCTACGTGCTACCAAGAAAAAGGCAACAGTGTGGGAGAACAACTAGTATGCCTAGTGACTGAAGGATCATGGTCTGAGACGGAGAGAAGTTAGAAGTGAAGAGCCCCGTCACTCCAAGTGACGTATAGGGAATATGGTGTTAGTGACCATAATTTTTACACACATTCTGCACATTATTCTTGTGGTAATGTGGTAAGTATTACGCCCGTGCCGCTTTACTTTCCGTGAAAAAAAATCCGGTACCCATTTAAGGCTGGGTGAAGCTGGAAGCCTTCAGTCAAAATCAAACCTGACCTCTTGTTCTTTATAGTACAGTTCACTAACCACTGAGCTATCGCGGTTCCCTTATTGATGTATTAACAAAACAAAATTATATTTCCGCGAATCTTTTAAAATTATAATTCTACACAATATATAAAATCAATATCTATTTATACCCATGACGCGTGGACTTAATTTAGAAAAAGAAAACTTTATTTAAAATTGTATTTCAATTTAGATTAATCACTAATAATGGTCACCTAGAAACAGACTATTTTTTTTAAGTGAAGTAAAATTAGCGACCTTGAGGAACCGGAAGTTTAGATAATGAAGCATGCGCTGAAGTATTCCCATATTCTGTCCATCTCACACCTCCGGGCTATGTATAATTACTTTGTTTTAATTTTCAAAATCCGGTCTCTTGTTCACACGTTACTTCTTATCATATGTGTAACGTCAAGGAAAGATTAAGAAAATAAGAAAAACAACGCAATAAGATTCAAGTGAAGGTCATTGAAATGACGTGATCACAGTAAGATCAATTCTTTTACAAGATAGTCGCTTTTGGGTTGAAATCTTCATATATTGCCTTTGTCGTATTGACATACGTTTTGTAGCGAACAATCACGATTAGTCAATAGTTAGGAAAATATTAGTATCCAATGCTGCATGCTGTTTCATTGAATATCTTCCCTCGTGACTGAATCAGCCAATATTAGATACGCGTATCGAGCCGCAGAGTGAACAAGATGTATTTGTGGTGCCTAGCCTCGTCTCCTTTCTTATGCGCCTTCTGCCTTCGAAATTTAACATCAACCCTGCCTGTAATATTCCTGTGTAGTTTTATTGTATGTTCTTCATGTGCTATTGTAGAGAGGCCAACACAAAAAGGGAGCTCATAAAAAGCATAAGAAAGAAACAATCCACATTTTTCGGGCATATCATGAAAAGAAGAAAGTTGGAATATTTGATTACAACTGCCAAAATACAGGAAAAGAGAGATCGCGGACAGCAAAGATGGAAGATACTATATAACGTGGTGTCATGTCATGGAAAACAGTCAACAACAGAATTGATATGATGCGCTGTGTATAGATAATAGTGGAAGGATATGATCGCCTACGCCAACCGGTATGGCACATGATGGTGTGCTATAATCTATAACCAGATTTTCCCAGTTTCTTTAACTGATAGGGAATTCACTCAAAGACGCCCTGCAAATATCCTTATATCCCAGCAACTGTTTAGCCATTGATCCCTTTCCGTCTTTCGCCATACAATATTTGTTTGTGGACACCATTGCTCTCCATTCCTCTCACATGACCCAGCCATCTTAGTCTCCGACTCCCATGTATTGTCATCACCTGATGGGAGTCTAGCCATCGCCACTGATTTCTCTGAGCCTGCCCGCTGAGGGGGTTTTCCCGAAAACACTTAAAGACCTGTGACGTCACGAGCTATGCGAGCTATAGACGGCTGGCCTCATTTTATCCACAAACGACTCTATCTTCAATGCTGAAACGTCACAGCTATTGGTCGGTCCTCCTCCGCTGGCAGGCTAATAAATGTCGGTGACGATGGTCTAACCAGCTGCAACATGTTAGAGAAGGCACACGGTCCTGCCATTCGATGCTGATTATCTTGAGAAGGTGACGCACACGTACGTTGTTCAACCTTTTCTCCTGCCCTGCAGCTAAGCATCACATCCGCATCTTCATACTGAGCCAAAAAAAAGTAATCATGTATGACGTCATTATTGAATTTAAGAGAATGGCTTGGCAGAAGGTCAACAACAGAAATGATAAATAACTGTCGAGATCGAAAGTTGTGGAGGGACATGATCACCTACGCCAGCAGGTACGGTACTTGTTGATGATGATGATTGAATTTCAAGTTAAGATCAAATAAAAAGGATTTAGAAAAATCCTATAATAACACTGCTAATAAATATATAAGGAGAATGGTTTAGCAAAAGATCAACAACAGAAATGATAAAAAACTGTCGAGATCGATAGTTGTGGAGAGACATGATCACCTACGCCAGCATTCACGGTACTTGTTGATGATAATGATGATGATTGAATTTCAAGTTAAGATCAAATATAAAGGATTTAGAAAAATCCTAGAAAGGATTTAGAAAAATCCTAGAATAACACCGCTATTAAAAATATAAGGAGACAAAAGGTCAACTAATTTGTTATAGGCAACAATGCTTGGTACCAATAGAGCTGAGGTTGTCAGTAAGTCATAGCTAACGACAGGGTCGGTGGACCTGAACAATTCAGACCCTACTCCACCTCTTCGGGGTGCCTCTAATAACAGACTATAACTAGTTTAGTCTTGTTAAATGAGAGGAAGACAACCTGATACTCACAAACGTCATGTCGAAGTCGGATGCATTGGGCCGACAGGTGCAGAAGTAAGTGTCTAATCGTAAACAGCAACTCAACTCATTTACTCCCACTGAACGAACATTTAAGGGCGGATGACGAAGAATGATAGCTTGAGTCGGGACCGATGAACCAGAACTATCCGGGAGATCTACTATTCTTGTAGTCATCGAGTGAACACAAGTAAACATATTCTTTGATCACGTGGTGAGACAAATAAATAAATTAGATGGACGAGTCTTCAATAGACTATAGGTCAGGCTGAACAATTGAAAAAAATTATTGTTAGGATATTAATGATACACGGGATCTATATATCCCCATAATCCTGAAAGACAAATGGGGGCGGAATTAATCACTATCATCGTGTATCATGTTTACTCGAGTGGCGATCGTGTCCGTCCACAAATGTATGTCCACATAGCATCGTATGAATTCTATTGTTGACTGTTTTCCATGCCCCGACACCAAGTTATATAGTATCTTCTGTCTTTGATGCGCGCGATCTTTCTTTCCATATATGTTGCCTGTTGCAACCAATCATTCCAACTTTCCTCTTTTCATGACGTTCCCGAAACATGTTGATGTTTTTTTCTTGATGTTTTTTTAAGATCTCCCTTTTTTGTGTTGGCCTCTCTGAGAAATTCATAGTTTGTCTTTGGTGTGCAGGGAACACTCAGCATTCTTCTCAGAAATCCTAACTCTGGGGCATCTTTATCTTCTTTCATTTGTTTATCTACTGCCTATGATTCGCTTCAGTAGGTCAAAGCTATGTCTATATGACACCGGTGAATTCTATTTCTCACTTCTATTGATATAAACTTGTTGCACACTATGTTTTTCATTCAAAAGTAAATAAAGGAAAGAGAACAAAAAGTCTTCGTACATGCTTGATTTTGCCAGAGATCGGGTTTAACTATCTATCTACTGACTTTTTGAACCGTGGCCGACCCATTGGGCAGAGACCCAGTTACTATTTCTCTTTTTTTTTTTAAATTTTCTTTCTAGCTGTCTCAATCTTCGAAAAAAAAAATAAGAACATGTATCAAATCTCGCCTACTGTTCTGTACAAGCATTTCAATATTATTGAGAAAGCCGATTCCTGCTGCATTTGCTTCTCTGATCAATGTTCTTCTCAATGTTTTCCTGGGTCGACCATAAGGGCTACGTTTCATTAACAAAGGCGTTTTTACGATTGTGGCTTTTTAGACCTCTGATCAACAGCTCTGTGCCAACCGGAAGAGAAACAGACATCCATCTTGGATCGAAACCGGAATCTTCGAAACCGAGATTGACTAGGCAGTTTCATCATCATCATCATCAAGTACCATGTCTGCTGGTGTAGGTGATCATGTCTCTCCACAACTTTCGATCACGACAGTTATTTATATTTCTGTTGTTGCCCTTATGCCAAGCCATTCTCTTAAGCTGTCTGGTATCTTTTCTCTTTGCTTTCCTCTATCTCTTCGTCCCTCAATTTTCCCAGTTGTTACAATATATTCCAGTTGTTCTCTTCTCATTACATGGCCAAGTAATGATGATTGTTTCTTCCTGATATTGAAAATTAGCTCTCTTTTTCGGCGATTCATGAATGTACAAAGAAGTTAAGACAGTGGTTTTCGTTGTCTTCCGTCGGTTTGTTTACGGTTGGCTCCGATAGCCTTTGACTAAAAAGTCTCACCACAAGGCAGAGGGTTGTTTTACTTCAGGGTACCCTCCCTTAGCCATCCATTTACTGGCAGTTTCACATTAATAAAATACACCAAGTGCAGTCGCTGGTTAAGGTTGACCTTTTTTACAATAGTAACTTTTGACCTCACTTTGGACACTCTTCCCCCCCCCCCCCCCCACCCAACCCAACCCAACCCTCGACGCTGAAAGTCAAATGTGGATTGAAAGGATAAGAGCTCACTGCGGATCAAAGCTGCGTCTGTTTAGTTGGAAAATGATCATTATAATGTCCGTGACCACACGCTGGCAAGTAAATTACCAGCTAAAATAGACCATGCAGCTTTAGCAATCCCACTGTAAACTGTAGCACAAAGAGAAACGTGGTCTGTTTAGAGAAGTAAAAAAAAAGAGTTATTAAATGTTATCTATAGCAAGTCTTAACATATGTATGTGAATCATGGACAATTATCAAGAACCATGCTTATTGTCTTGGCGATCGTGCCTCCTCAATTTTTGATCTCGACAGTTATTGATCATTTCTGTTGTTGACCTTCTGCCAAATCACTCTCTAAAGCTGTTTTTTTATCTTTTCTCTTTGCTTCCCACTATCTCTTCGTCCCTAAATTTTCCACGTTGTTACAATATATTCCAGCTGTCCCCTTCTCATTACATGGACACAAAATGATGATTGTTTCTATCTAATTTTGGAAATTAGCTCTCTTTTTGCTTTGGCCTCTTTCAGAACATTTTCATTACTTTTCTTAGCTGCCCATGGTATTCTCAACATTCTTCTGTAAGACCACAATTTCTACAGCCTCCATTGATTTTCTTGTCTGTTGTGCTATTGTCCATGATTCACATCCATATGTTAATACCGGCTCTACATACTATATAAGAACTCTTTTTCTTGTTTTTACTATCAATTATATTTATTTAACCAACCACACATTTATGCATCTTTTATAATAACGTGACTAAACCATCTTCAAAATTCAATAAAAATATAAATATATGTTAACTTTACTAAGCCAACAATCCTCAAGAGACAGGCCGCAAGACGACGCCATGTCGTCAGCTGAAAGATCCATCCACAAGAAAAGTGCATAAGATGCAGAACGATTCTTAGATAAAACAGTAGATCTCATAGAAGAAATAAGAAAAGTGAGACACACGAAATAACGATAACTGCAGATAATGTAATGTAGAGGAATAAATAAGAATATTGGAATACCGGTGAATGTGGCGAATAGGCTCAGTCTGGAAAGTGTTTCTAGTTGCAGTTTCCTCATATTCCAAGTCCGAATTGCTGAACGAGTTACTGAGTTTAGAGCTCTGCGCACACCGTGAGCTGTGTTCTTCATCCGGACCGTGTTTTGATATTCCGATTGCTTACGATGAATGCTGATATCGTATGACGAAGGACAGTTCAGCTGTGCCGCGTGACCTTATGTCCTTTGGCGTGTGCTGTAGCTGCTATGATGGGGTCTGCAGCTGCCTTCCTTTGTTTGGGTACTTCAATGAGATGAATTTTAATTTGGATGATTCCACTGGCACGGGCGGTTGAGCAATTATGGATTTTAATTCGTTTGCAGTTATATCGGAGCCTTTGACTAACCATAACTATAATATAGAAGCGCTGTTTGAAGAATGGACAGGAGAGATGTTAAAAAACGCACATTACCTAGTGCAGAATAGACGGGCTGTATAAGCAAAGGTGATGATCGCGTAATGTGCAGAGAAATAAAAAAAAATAACAGACGAATTCAAACTGTAATTTCAAGTAATTCATAACCGCAATGTTAACGAATCAAGAACACTATTCGCTCTTCATATACAGTAAACGAAGAAATAAAAACACGATTAAAGACCACAAAGATTGGATTTCTCAGAAGAATGTTGACAATTCCCAAGACAGCTAAAAAGACCAACGAGGAAATCCTCAAAGAGGCCAATACATAAAGGGAGCTCCTAAGAAACATCAGAAAGAAACAAGTGAACATTTTCCGGGCATATCATGAGAAGAGAAAAGTTGGAATACTTGGTTACAACTGACGAAATACAGAGAAAGAGTGATCGCGGACGGCAAAGAGAGAAAATACTAGATAGCTTAGTGTCATAGCAGGAGCCGCGATAACTCAGTGGTTAGTGAACTGGACTACAAAGGACAAGGGGTAGGGTTCGATCCCAACCGACGGCTTCCGGATTCACCCAGCTTTAAATGGGTACCGGATTTTTTTTCTGGGAAAGTAAAGCAGCACGGGCGTAATACCGACCACATTACCCCAAAAATCATGTGCTGAAGGTCTGTAAAATATAGGGTCACTAACACCATGTTTCCCTATACGCCACTTGGCGTGACAGGGGTACTTTACTTTTGGTGTCATAGCATGGAAAACAGTCAACAGAATTGATACGATGCACGGTGGATAGAAGATTGTGGAAGGACACGATCGTCTACGCCAACCGGTATGGCACATGATGATTACCTGCTTTTACTTATGCATGCGAGAGATGGAAACCAACTGAATAAAAAAAACAAATAGAAACAAAGAAAATAAATTGGATTCACTCAAAAACATATTCCTCAGAAGAATACTTCGTATCCAGTGGAAATAATTCTAGATTATTTCAGAAATAAGAGAAATGACAAAGAATCCAAAAATATCTATAATCAAGAGAAGGATGTGATCATATGTTGGTCCTACGAGGGACGAGGCAAGCAGAGCATTTCAAGGCAGGGTGTGAAATAGGAGTCTGAGGGTCAAAGACAAAAAAAGAGGACAAGCTTAGAAACACTAACAAGAAAACTTAGGCAAAAAATAAAATATAGCAGCCATCAGCACGATTCCTGAGAATGAGCTGCTCGCCGAGAATAGAGACGTTGGTGAGCTGCTCGCCGAGAACAAAGACGTCTGGTGAGCTGCTCGCCGAGAACAGAGACGTCTGGTGAGCTGCTCGCCGAGACCAGAGACGTCTGGTGAGCTGCTCGCCGAGAACAGAGACGTCTGGTGAGCTGCTAGCCGAGAACAGAGACGTCTGGTGAGCTGCTAGCCTAGAACAGAGACGTCTGGTGAGCTGCTCGCCGAGAACAGAGACGTCTGGTGAGCTGCTAGCCGAGAATAGAGACGTCTGGTGAGCTGCTAGCCGAGAACAGAAACGTCTGGTGAGCTGCTAGCCGAGAACAGAGACGTCTGGTGAGAATATGCCGAGAACAGAGACGTCTGGTGAGCTGCTCGCCAAGAACAGAGACGTCTGGTGAGCTGCTCGCCGAGAACAGAGACGTCTGGTGAGCTGCTCGCCGAGAACAGAGACGTATGGTGAGCTCCTCGCCGAGAACAGAGACGTCCGGTGATCTGCTCGCCGAGACCAGAGACGTCTGGTGAGCTGCTCGCCGAGACCAGAGACGTCTGGTGAGTTGCTCGCCGAGACCAGAGACGCCTGGTGAGCTGCTCGCCGAGAATAGAGACGTCTGGTGAGTATGCGCAGGGAACAGAGACGTCTAGTGACCTGCTCGCCGAGAACAGAGACGTCTGGTGAGCTGCTCGCCGAGAACAGAGACGTCTGGTGAGCTGCTCGCCGAGAACAGAGACGTCTGGTGCGCTGCTCGCCGAGAACAGAGACGTCTGGTGAGAATACGCAGGGAACAGAGACGGCTGGTGAGAATACGCCGAGAAGAGAGACGTCTGGTGAGAATACGCGGGGAACAGTGGCGTCTGGTGAGAAGACGCCGAGAACAGAGACGGCTGGTGAGAATACGCGAAGAACAGAGACGTCTGGTGAGAAGACGCCAAGAACAGAGACGGCTGGTGAGAATACGCCAAGAACAGAGACGGCTGGTGAGAATACGCCAAGAACAGAGATGTCTGTTGAGAAGACGCCAAGAACAGAGACGGCTGGTGAGAAGACGCCAAGAACAGAGATGTCTGTTGAGAAGACGCCAAGAACAGAGACGTCTGGTGAGAATACGCGGCGAACAGAGACGTCTGGTGAGAATACACGGCGAACAGTGGCGTCTGGTGAGAAGACTCCAAGAACAGAGTCGTCTGGTGAGAATACGCCGAGAACAGAGACGTCTGGTGAGAATACGCGGCGAACAGAGACGTCTGGTGAGAATACGCGGGAACAGAGACGTCTGGTGAGAATACGGGGGGGGAACATAGGCATCAGGTGAGAATACGCGGGGAACAGTGGCGTCTGGTGAGAATACGCGGGGAACAGTGGCGTCTGGTGAGAAGACGCCGAGAACAGAGACGTCTGGTGAGAATACGCCGAGAACAGAGACGTCTGGTGCGAATACGCGGGGAACAGAGACGTCTGGTGAGAATACGCGGGAACAGAGACGTCTGGTGAGAATACGCGGGGAACAGAGACGTCTGGTGAGGATACGCGGGGAACAGTGGCGTCTGGTGAGAAGACGCCAAGAACAGAAACGTCTGGTGAGAATACGCGGGGAACAGAGGCGTCTGGTGAGCTGCTCGCCAAGGACAGAGACGTCTGGTGAGAATACGCAGGGAACAGAGACGGCTGGTGAGAATACGCCGAGAACAGAGACGTCTGGTGAGAATACGCGGGGAACAGAGACGGCTGGTGAGAATACGCGGGGAACAGTGGCGTCTGGTGAGAAGACGCCGAGAACAGAGACGTCTGGTGAGAATACGCCGAGAACAGAGACGTCTGGTGCGAATACGCGGCGAACAGAGACGTCTGGTGAGAATACGCGGCGAACAGAGACGTCTGGTGAGAATACGCGGGGAACAGAGACGTCTGGTGAGAATACGGGGGGAACATAGGCATCAGGTGAGAATATGCGGGGAACAGTGGCGTCTGGTGAGAATACGCGGGGAACAGTGTCGTCTGTTGAGAAGACGCCGAGAACAGAGACGTCTGGTGAGAATACGCCGAGAACAGAGACTTCTGGTGAGAATACGCGGCGAACAGAGACGTCTGGTGAGAATACGCGGGGAACAGAGACGTCTGGTGAGAATACGCGGTGAACAGAGACGTCTGGTGAGAATACGCGGGGAACAGTGGCGTTTGGTGAGAAGTCGCCAAGAACAGAGACGTCTAGTGAGAATACGCGGGGAACAGAGGCATCAGGTGAGAATACGCGGGGAACAGAGACGTCTGGTGAGAATACGCGGGGAACAGTGGCGTCTGGTGAGAAGACGCCAAGAACAGAGACGTCTGGTGAGAATACGCGGGGAACAGAGGCGTCTGGTGAGAATACGCCGAGAACAGAGACGTCTGGTTAGAATACGCAGGGAACAGAGGCGTCTGGTGAGAATACGCCAAGAACAGAGACGGCTAGTGAGAATACGCCGAGAACAGAGACGTCTGGTGAGAATACGCAGGGAACAGACGCGTCTGGTGAGAATACGCCAAGAATAGAGACGGCTGGTGAGAATACGCCGAGAACAGAGACGTCTGGTGAGAATACGCGGGGAACAGAGACGTATGTGAGAATACGTCGAGAACAGAGACGTCTGGTGAGAATACACGGGGAACAGAGACGTCTGGTTAGCTGCTCGCCAAGGACAGAGACGTCTAGTGAGAATACGCAGGGAACAGAGACGGCTGGTGAGAATACGCCGAGAACAGAGACGTCTGGTGAGAATACGCGGGGAACAGAGACGGCTGGTGAGAATACACGGCGAACGGAGACGTCTGGTGAGAATACGCCAAGAACAGAGACGTCTGGTGAGAAGACGCCAAGAACAGAGACGGCTGGTGAGAATACGTCAAGAACAGAGACGTCTGGTGAGAATACGCCGAGAACAGAGACGTCTGGTGAGAAGACGCCAAGAACAGAGACGGTTGGTGAGAATACGCCGAGAACAGAGACGTCTGGTGAGAATACGCGGGGAACAGAGGCGTCAGGTGAGAATACGCGGGGAACAGAGACGTCTGGTGAGAATACGCGGGGAACATTGGCGTCTGGTGAGAATACGCCGAGAACAGAGACGTCTGGTGAGAATACGCAGGGAACAGAGGCGTCTGGTGAGAATACGCCAAGAACAGAGACGGCTGGTGAGAATACGCCGAGAACAGAGACGTCTGGTGAGAATACGCGGGGAACAGAGGCGTCTGGTGAGAATACGCGGGGAACAGTGGCGTCTGGTGAGAAGACGCCGAGAACAGAGACGGCTGGTGAGAACACAGGCTCTTGATTAATGTGACACTTGACAATCAAATCGACGGTCATAGAGAATTAAGTTTGCCTGTTCCATGTGCCGTCTCGAAATGACAATAGTCAGATAACATGTTAGCTCATTCAATGATAATAGTTAGATAACATGCTAGCTCACTCAATGACAATAGATAGATAACATGCTAGCTCACTCAATGATAATAGTTAGGTAACATGCTAGCTCACTCAATGACAATAGTTAGATAACATGCTAGCTCACTCAATGATAATAGTTTGATAACATGCTAGCTCACTCAATGACAGCAGTTAGATAACATGCTAGCTCACTCAATGACAGCAATTAGATAACAAGCTAACTCACTCAATGACAATAGATAGATAACAAGCTAGCTCACTCAATGACAATAGTTAGATAACATGCTAGCTCACTCAATGACAATAATTAGATAACATGCTAACTCACTCAATGATAATAGATAGATAACATTTTTAAAAAAAATGTAAGTGAAGAGCCCCCGTCACGCCTAGTGGCGTATAGGGAATATGGTGTTAGTCATCATAACTTTTATAGACCTTCAGCACATGATTTTTGGAGTAATATTGTTACTATTACGCCCGTGCCGCTTTACTTTCCCAGAAAAAGTCCAGTACCCATTTAAGGCTGGGTGAACCCAAAATCCGTCGATCCGGATCGAACCATACCTGTTGTCCATTTTTGTCCAGTTCACTAACCACCGAGCTATTGCGTCTTCCTAATATTGCAAAGATGGAACGAGTAGAGCAATGCACGACGAAACTTCAAATCGCACAGATATAGTGGCTAAAAGAGAAGAAAAAAACACCCATAGCCTACGCTAAATGAAGTGACTAAAGTTAAACCGTTTTAGTGCTTTATTTTAAATGTGTATTTTCGAGAAAGCTGGAGTGAGGAAGTGCCTGTACATTCTCTGTTTAATGGAAGTCGTTTGGAATCGTCGCTTGTAAGAATGCTTTCTTTTTATTACTCATTTCATACCCACAGTGATCGTGGTTGGGAAACCAATGAAAGACTTCATCAATCTTCACCAATTATCTCTATCTTCTATAATTATTTGGGTCTCTGTAAAGTTGAGACCTATCAGTTCTTTAATGTTACCTTTCCATCTCTTTACACGCCTACACCTTCTTCTTCCATGCATCCACATTTCCTTGATGAATGTTCTTTGCCAGGCCAGATGACCGAGCTACGTGGCTAAAGCATTTCATTGTGCGTTTCTTCACAATAGTCAGAATATCATCATGTACTCCGATTGCTTGTTGTAACTTTTCGCGAACTTTTTACATTTGCGATATTGTTTAAGTAACGTAAGCACAGAATATTATAAGAACTTTTCTTCTCTATAGCTTGTATTTTCTTCTGTACCTATTCTGTACATGTCCATGTTTTGCTAGCGTGAAAAAACAATTAAAATAATAAATGTGCCCATCTGCCTGATTTTAGAACCAAGAGGGATATTCTTTTCTTTCTAAGTATAGGGAAAACAGGGAAAAATTAAGGCTGCGAGAATTTGGAAACGACCTAGGAAGGATAATTATTTTGAAGCCTCTATATCTGCTTGGTTATCACACTCAGTATTAATCATATGGGCACGGGTTTAATTCCAAGTTTTGACGAATTTTTTTCAAGTTAACACAGGTTCGATATCCACTAAACCCTGAGAAAACCAGTTCCTAGGAAACAGGTAATGGAGACACATTTTCTACAGCCATAAGATTGTGGTTCATTAATTAAAATGATAATGATGTAGTAAATATACTTAGCTAAACAAACTCTAAACACTTACGAAACTTACTTGACTAAACAAACTGTAATTTTCAATTTGTTCCCCGCATATGACACATTAATCATGCAGCTTACATTCTGCTATAGAGTAGCAAATCATAATCCACATCTTAACTTTGCTTTTTTTATGGACATTGCAATGTGCTTATCTTTCTTGATGCAGCTGACAATCTCAGAGAGACAGACATATGGATTCTTTTAGCTTAACAGTCCAAAACCACAAGAATTAGGTTAACGACCAGTTTCTGTCATCTTTGTGTCTTGCTTTTAGTGTAATATTTATCGATCTGTTACATGTGAACGTCTCTAAGGTAACATCTAGTTGTTTATGTTTGTATCTATGTTTACAAATTGAGACACCAAGAACTGGATATAGTCATAAGGGTTTATAATTAGTCTTGTTGGGGAAAAAATAACAGCTGGGTTAATAACAATAATTATTTATATAAAGATGTGACAAATAATAAGTAATAATTATGGTATTTTTTTTTCGTACACCAGCTTTGACTTCTGACGAAGTCCCTAGAGACTAGGAACCGAATGTTGCGTGTTGATCCATTTTTCCCTGGCAGCCGTGTGCACAGGGATCCATCGCCCACACGGGCAGATAACCCCGACTTCGGAGGTACTCATATTTGTTTCCATTGATGAGTAATTGACGTTTCAAGCAGGGCCTTGAGACCAGGGTGATTGCCGCAGAGAGAAACCATAGATAAAAATCCCAACTGGTGGAACCAGGATTTGAACCCACACCTATCTGTCTCGAGTCTGGCGTCTAAAAGAGGATGAAGAAATGCAAGAAAAAAAAAGAGAGCATTGAGTTATTTGCGGGTCATCATCACGGCACTTCGAACAAGTCCATAGGTGCAAAGATCACCTCCACTGCAAGTCCCGCAGTGTCCAGCGAACAAGTCCATAGGTGCAATGATCACCTCCACAGCAAGTCTCCCAGTGTCCAGCGAACAAGTCCATAGGTGCAATGATCACCTCCACAGCAAGTCTCCCAGTGTCCAGCGATTGACGACTCTAATTCTGTGTTGGTTGATAAGTCTTATTACACTCCCACTAAGTTTCTCGTTTCTGGCTGTGCCCATCTTAATTCCCATCTCTTTCATCTGAAGGAGTGACGTGGACTCATGGTTGTCGAAGTCTCGTCCCCTTCCCACATCTCGGATGGCACTGATGATGTCCTCCCGATCCATTGGTTGACCGCCTTCAACGACAGCACAGCTAGCCAACCTGCCCGCTCTTTCATTTCCCCGCACTCCCGCATGTTCAGGGACGTGGACAAAGGTGACCTTACGTATTTTTGACTTCTGCAATGACTCTACCCATTGCATGCTTAGAAAGCCCCCTTCCACTTCTTTTATCCTGATCATCGAATCATTCAGTATGCAAGTGTAGGTGTAGTCTTGTGACTTGAACAAGATGAATGCCCTGGTCACTGCCATGTTAGATAAAGATAGCATTAATTATCGCTGGTAGAATATACAGTTGGATAGGGCGAACAGTAAAAGATAAGAAATGCCAGGCAGTGGAATCTGGAGGGAACCAGGGCAGCCACGAACAATTTTACGGATAACAGCAGAAACGGTAATACATAGTGGACACCAGACCAGAGGCACTCTGAGAAGATGGCGCGAAGATGAGAAAATGTGATGTTGTGCTATGAGACACCACCAACTTTGTCGATCAGTGACAAAACAAGGAAATAGAAACAGGCTTCATCAACAACGGTAATCTAACCTGAACGTGGTTTGGTTGTCTATGATAATCTCTTCTGCATCTTGTTTTCTCTCTTCTTCTACTGATTCTTCTTGATTCATCTTCCTCTTCCTCTTCTCTATTCATCCGCTTCTTCTTCCTCCATCTCTCATTTTCTTCTACATTATTCACCCCATAAACTCAATCTCAACCATTTACAAAGACCTGCAATCAACGTAGATGTTTTGTGTTTTCATTTGCAACTTTAGGCTCTGATATCATATTTGTACCTATCGGGCCAACTCAGGCATGGCATATTTGCTATTGGGCTACCTTTCCTCTATGGTACCTTCTTGCTTATCCAGACTGCTTAGTCTGTGTCCAGCCCGTCCCAAGGAAGTGGGTTAGGGACTTGATCAATTATGGTTCACCGATTACCACCACATTGTAACAGCTTGATATTTACACGCAGCTTCGCCCAAGTCTGATGGACAGATCTGTGCTGGAAGGAGAACATCATCATTAGCATCCTGTATTTTCTTAACATGAAGGTTGATACCACGGTGTGTGTGTGTGCGCGCGCGCGCGCATGCGTGCGTGTTATAATTTTTGACTTGGCATTATTAACGTTTTCCGAACGTTTCGACGCACCATGTGCTATGCCGATTTCGGTCGGGTACGTTTAGCCGCACAGTGCGTCACTCTCAGTTTGATTAGAGTAAACAGTCATCAAACCATTTTTTGTTTACATGTCTTGTATCATCTTGGTATTGGTGAAACCTAATTCCTTGTTTAATTATCTAAAAATTCACACATATATATATATATATATATATATATATATATATATATATATATATATATATATATATATATATATGTATATGTTGTGTGTTAGAAAAATATAGATATGTAGTCTGATATTTAAAACCATGAAAAATCGTATCTTTGAAATTTCTTCCGTTGCAGTAATAACAAGCTTCCGTAATAAACGAGTTAAGGTCTAGAGATCTTAAGGGTTTAGAAGTGAACAGATGGAATATATTGTGACACCTGGGAAAATTGAGGGACGAAGAAATAGAGGAAAGCAAAGAGAAAAAAATTCCAGACAGCTTAAGAGAATGGCTTGGCAGAAGGTCAACAACAGGAACGATATATAACTGTCGAGATCGAAAGTTGTGGAGAGGCACGATCACCCACGTCAGCAGGTATGGTACATTATGACTATGATGATGATAAACATTACAACGAACATAAACTTATGAGCAAAATGGGGAAGGTACAACATAATTGATACAACATGACATTTATTCAAAATGAAAACTTGCCCTCATAGTTTCAAGCATGATTATTATCCTTCACTATACAACACTGCAAGCTAGTTTCCAACATCATGAAAAGACAGTTATCACTCATTCTGCCTTATATTGAGAAGGAAACAACTGAAATAGATTGCGATAAGCGCACACCTTAAGAGACAAAATAGACATGGAAAACAGTATAGAAACAAGAGTCTAGAAGAATTGTACGGTAAGAATTCAACAGAACAAATAAACAACTGTAAAGATATAAAATTGCGGAATCACACGATCTACTTCGCCAGCAAGCATACCACATGATGATGTCGACGCTACTCTGCGTGCTAGCTAAGAAATGAGAGGACTTAGATAAGCAAAGCATAATAAGAGGACAAGAACACGAGTTAAAGAAATGAAGATTGATTGAATTATTTGTCTGCTGAAAAGTATTATATCCGCAAGGATTTGGTGGTCTAAAGGTAAGACGGCGGCCTCAGGACAGGGAGTCTCCGGGTTTGAATCGCGCAAATGACGTGGCCATTTTTTTCGCGCCACTTTGAATCAGTGGTTTCTTCATGGCTTTTCATTTCGAATCAGTGGTTTCCGAGTGGCTTTTCACTTCAAATTGGTGGTTTTCTTCGTGGCTTTCCATATCGAATCAGTGGTTTCTTAGTGGCTTCTCATATAAAATCAGTGTTTTTTTCGTGGCTTTTGAAATTGAATTAGTGGTTTCTTCGTGGCTCTCTCGGAAATGAGATTCGAAATAAAGTAAATGAAATTAATATTCTATCTCCACTCATTTAGCATGGTACCCTCTTTCCAGTACCACTACTCGAAGCTGAAGTGAGATCTTTATCAGTTATCATTCACTCATCTTAATAAAAGCAAGCAGGTGCAGTTTATGATGATGATAGATAATGTAGTAGAGGATAATTGGAAATAAAGGACAAAAGGGACAAGAAAATGAAGTTGAAATGAGAACATTAATAGAAATGAAATTCGAGCAATGAACAAAAGAAATGAACATTAATAACAGGAAAAATAATAGAGAATGTAAAAATGTGAAAGTAAAAAGTCTAGAAAATATGAAGTTGAATTATTATGACGGGATTAGTGAGGTGGAAGTGAAATAGAAGAGGAGGACGGTGTTATTGAGATAAGAAATGGTGAGCTGACGTTCGAGATTGATAAGGGCACACGCCTGTGATGACAGCTGTAAGGCTCAGAAGAGGATTCTGCTCCTCTCTCATCATCTTTGAGTGCCGTCTCCGCATCGCATGTTGGCTACCATGGAGCGTCATTCCGGTCTGTCTCTTGCTTTGATAGTGCAGGTTGTCATAGGTTGACTTGTCTGTCTCGTGATGTTACTCTTTCATATTTGTCATGGTCTGCCTCGACCTCTTTTATTAGCATTTTGGCTTCCAATGTTACTTTCAGTAGTTTGCTGTGTCTTTTAACATTCCCAAAAATCGCATTTGCCTTGTTTGAATTGTGTTTAGTAGTACTCTTTTTATTTTTAGTTGTTTTAAGACTTCATCATTTGTTTTCTTTTCTTTCCATCCAATTGTTCTATAAATCTACGTTTCAAAGGCTTCAATTTTCTGCTCTATTTTCTTGTCTAATGTCCAAGTAATTGTAATTTCTGCACCAATCAGGAATGTTGAGAAGATATAACATTTTGCTATTCTGAGTTTTAGCCCTGGTGTTATTTGTTTTGATGTTACTATATTTTTTGTGCCATTAAAATTACTTCCTGCCAATCCTATTCTTTTGTTGATTGCCCCTCTGTAGTGTTTTGTTTTTAGTGTGGCCCTGGAGACCTGAACATACTTCTTGAAATGAGGTGTCTTTGTAAGTGTGTCTTTTCTTAAGTAACATCATCTATATTTTAGAACTATGTCTTTTTAGAATTTCTATTTCTTTCCTGATAACACATTCAGATCTCAGTACAATGCATGCTCACCGGAGCACCGGTGAGTTATTGTTATTGAGTTATTGAGTTATTTGCGGGTCATCATCATTGCACTCCGAACATGTCCATAGGTGCTCAGATCCCCTCCTCAGCAATTCCCTCAGTGTCCAGCGACTGACGACTCCAGTTCTATGTTGGTTGATAATTCTTCTTACACGGCCACCAAGTTTCTCATTTCTGGCTGTGCCCATCTTAACTCCCATTTCCATCATCCGAAGAAATGACGTTGATCTGTGTTTGTCGAAGTCCTGTGCTCTTCCCACATCTCGAAGGGCATTGATGATGTCCGCCCGATCCATTGGTTGTCCGTCCTCAACGACAGCGCAGCTAGCCAACCTGTCCGCCCTTTCATTTCCCCGTACTCCCGCATGTCCAGGGACATAGACAAAGGTGACCTTACGTATTTTGGACTTCTGCAACGACTCTACCCATTGCATGCGTACAGAGCCCGCCACCACTTTTTTTTATCACCGGCGAGTTAACCAAGTATAATTTCAAAAAGCTGATGGGAGGCAAATCATCTAACAGCAGCAGGGTTGAGAGCTGTAAGCGAACCACAGCTGAAAGCTAACGACAGGATGGTTAACTAGAACCACCCCAAACCCTATTCCACCTCTTAGCAGTGCCTCAGGAGATAGACCAACCTGTCTAGTCTGACCAAGTGGGTAAGAGATCAAAGAGGAAAGACTACCCGGTATACAAAAATAACGTGCTCAATTCGGATGTGTTGGGCCGAAAGGCGGAAATATCACAGTTTTACTGCAAACCGCAACTCAACGCAGACACGCCCACTTAACATTCTTTAAACGGCGGATGATGAAGAGGTGTAACCCTTTAGTCATCGGGCGATCGCAAGCAAGAAAACAGCTTCCAAATTATCAAGAATGAGAGAATACATTTTTCCCCCTTTGAATTTTTAATCGGGAAGCGGCATACGGCCCCGCAACTTTTATTGTTAATTTCCGATTTTTATTTTAAAAGATGTTTAAGTCAAACACAGGACGAGCTTTTCTTCTACCGCCAGTAAGTCAAACACAGGACGAGCTTTTCTTCTACCACCAGTAAGTCAAACACAGGACGAGCTTTTCTTCTACCGCCAGTAAGTCAAACACAGGACGAGCTTTTCTTCTACCACCAGTAAGTCAAACACAGGACGAGCTTTTCTTCTACCACCAGTAAGTCAAACACAAGACGAGCTTTTCTTCTTTCGCCAGTAAGTCAAACACAAGACGAACTTTTCTTCTATCGTCAGTAGGTCAAACACAGGACGAGCTTTTCTTCTTTCGTCAGTGAGTCAAACACAGGACGAGCTTTTCTTCTACCACCAGTAAGTCAAACACAAGACGAACTTTTCTTCTATCGTCAGTAGGTCAAACACAGGACGAGCTTTTCTTCTTTCGTCAGTGAGTCAAACACAGGACGAGCTTTTCTTCTATCGTCAGTAGGTCAAACACAGGACGAGCTTTTCTTCTTTCGTCAGTAGGTCAAACACAGGACGAGCTTTTCTTCTTTCGTCAGTGAGTCAAACACAGGACGAGCTTTTCTTCTATCGTCAGTAGGTCAAACACAGGACGAGCTTTTCTTCTACCGCCAGTAGGTCAAACACAGGACGAGCTTTTCTTCTTTCGTCAGTAGGTCAAACACAGGACGAGCTTTTCTTCTATCGTCAGTAGGTCAAACACAGGACGAGCTTTTCTTCTATCGTCAGTAAGTCAAACACAGGACGAGCTTTTCTTCTACCGCCAGTAGGTCAAACACAGGACGAGCTTTTCTTCTATCGTCAGTAGGTCAAACACAGGACGAGCTTTTCTTCTATCGTCAGTAGGTCAAACACCTTAATATCAGAGGTCAGCGAAGAAAAGCTTGATAGCTCAAAATGAAAGCACGATCTCCTGAAAAATCCTGATCCTTTAAAATAACAAGATCCCTAAAAAATTATCACTAAAAAACTTATCCCTAAATGAAACCTGATCTCTCTCTCTCTCTCTCTCTCTGTCTCTCTGACAAACAAAACTTTTTTTATCTCTCTCTCTATCTCACATAAAAAAAACCTGATCACTCTCTCACAAAAAAACTGATCACTCTCTCTCACAAAAAAACTGATCACTCTCTCTCACAAAAAAACTGATCACTCTCTCTCACAAAAAAACTGATCACTCTCTCTCTCACAAAAAAACTGATCACTCTCTCTCACAAAAAAACTGATCACTCTCTCTCACAAAAAAACTGATCACTCTCTCTCACAAAAAAACTGATCACTCTCTCTCACAAAAAAACTGATCACTCTCTCTCACAAAAAAAACTGATCACTCTCTCACAAAAAAACTGATCACTCTCTCACAAAAAAACTGATCACTCTCTCACAAAAAACTGATCACTCTCTCACAAAAAAACTGATCACTCTCTCACAAAAAAACTGATCACTCTCTCACAAAAAAACTGATCACTCTCTCACAAAAAAACTGATCACTCTCTCACAAAAAAAACTGATCACTCTCTCACAAAAAAACTGATCACTCTCTCACAAAAAAACTGATCACTCTCTCACAAAAAAACTGATCACTCTCTCACAAAAAAACTGATCACTCTCTCACAAAAAAACTGATCACTCTCTCACAAAAAAACTGATCACTCTCTCACAAAAAAACTGATCACTCTCTCCCAAAAAACCTGATCTCTTTCTCTTACAAGAAACTTATCTCTCTCTCTCACATAAAAAAAAATTGAACTCGATCTCTCTCTCACAAAAACCTGATCTCTCTCTCTCTCTCTCACAAAAACCTGATCTCTCTCTCTCTCTCTCATACAAAATTGATCTCTCTCTCTCTCTCTCTCTCACATAAAAAAAAATTGAACTCGATCTCTCTCTCACAAAAACCTGATCTCTCTCTCTCTCTCTCTCTCTCACAAAAACCTGATCTCTCTCTCTCTCTCTCATACAAAATTGATCTCTCTCTCTCTCTCTCTCTCTCTCACAAAAACCTGATCTCTCTCTCTCTCTCATACAAAATTGATCTCTCTCTCTCTCTCTCTCTCACAAAAACCTGATCTCTCTCTCTCTCTCTCATACAAAATTGATCTCTCTCTCTCTCTCTCTCTCTCTCTCTCTCTCACAAAAACATGATCTCTATCTCACTCTCTCTCTCTCTCTCTCACAAAAACCTGACCTTTCTCTTTCTCTCAAAAATTTGATCTGTCTCTCTCACACACAAAAACCTGATCTCTCTCTCTCTCTCTCTCTCACAAAAACATGATCTCTATCTCACTCTCTCTCTCTCTCACAAAAACCTGACCTTTCTCTTTCTCTCAAAAATTTGATCTGTCTCTCTCACACACAAAAACCTGATCTCTCTCTCTTACAAAAACATGATCTTTCTCTCTTACAAAAACCTGAACTCTCTCTCTCACACACAAAAACCTGATCTCTCTCTCTCTCTCTCTCTCTCTCTCTCTCTCTCTCACAAAAACATGATCTCTATCTCACTCTCTCTCTCTCTCTCTCACAAAAACCTGACGTTTCTCTTTCTCTCAAAAATTTGATCTGTCTCTCTCACACACAAAAACCTGATCTCTCTCTCTTACAAAAACCTGATCTTTCTCTTTCTCTCAAAAATTTGATCTGTCTCTCTCACACACAAAAACCTGATCTCTCTCTCTTATAAAAACCTGATCTCTCTCTCTTACACACAAAAACCTGATCTCTCTCTCTTATAAAAACCTGATCTCTCTCTCTTACACACAAAAACCTGATCTCTCTCTCTTATAAAAACCTGATCTCTCTCTCTTACACACAAAACCTGATCTCTCTCTCTTATAAAAACCTGATCTCTCTCTCTTATAAAAACCTGATCTCTCTCTCTTACACACAAAAACCTGATCTCTCTCTCTCTTACAAAAACCTGAACTCTCTCTCTCTCTCTCACTCTCTCACAAAAACCTGATCTCTCTCTCTTATAAAAACCTGATCTCTCTCTCTTACAAAAACCTGAACTCTCTCTCTCTCTCTCACTCTCTCACAAAAACCTGATCTCTCTCTCTTATAAAAACCTGATCTCTCTCTCTTACACACAAAAACCTGATCTCTCTCTCTTACAAAAACCTGAACTCTCTCTCTCTCTCTCACTCTCTCACAAAAACCTGATATCTCTCTCTCTCTCTCTCACTCTCTCACAAAAACCTGATCTCTCTCTCTCTCACACACAAAAACCTGATATCTCTCTCTTACAAAAACCTGATCTCTCTCTCTCTCTCTCTCACACACAAAAACCTGATCTCTCTCTCTTACAAAAACCTGATCTCTCTCTCTCTCTCTCTCTCACACACACAACCTGATCTCTCTCTCTTACAAAAACCTGATCTCTCTCTCTCTCTCTCTCACACACAAAAACCTGATCTCTCTCTCTTACAAAAACCTGATCTCTCTCTCTCTCTCACTCTCTCACAAAAACCTGATCTCTCTCTCTCTCACACACAAAAACCTGATCTCTCTCTCTTACAAAAACCTGATCTCTCTCTCTCTCTCTCTCACACACACAAAAACCTGATCTCTCTCTCTTACAAAAACCTGATCTCTCTCTCTCTCTCTCTCTCTCACACACACAAAAACCTGATCTCTCTCTCTTACAAAAACCTGATCTCTCTCTCTCTCTCTCTCTCTCTCTTACACACAAAAACCTGATCTCTCTCTCTTACAAAAACCTGATCTCTCTCTCTCTCCCTCTCTCTCTCACACACAAAAACCTGATCTCTCTCTCTCACAAAAACCTGAACTCTCTCTCTCTCTCTCTCACTCTCTCACAAAAACCTGATCTCTCTCTCTCTCTCTCTTACAAAAACCTGATCTCTCTCTCTCACACACAAAAACCTGATCTCTCTCTCTTACAAAAACCTGAACTCTCTCTCTCTCTCTCTCACTCTCTCACAAAAACCTGAACTCTCTCTCTCTCTCTCACTCTCTCACAAAAACCTGATCTCTCTCTCTCTCTCTCTTACAAAAACCTGATCTCTCTCTCTCACACACAAAAACCTGATCTCTCTCTCTTACAAAAACCTGAACTCTCTCTCTCTCTCTCACACCCTCACAAAAACCTGAACTCTCTCTCTCTCTCTCACTCTCTCACAAAAACCTGATCTCTCTCTCTCTCTCTCTTACAAAAACCTGATCTCTCTCTCTCACACACAAAAACCTGATCTCTCTCTCTTACAAAAACCTGATCTCTCTCTCTCACACACAAAAACCTGATCTTTCTCTCTCACATAAATAATTGATCTCTCTCTCACACATAAAAAAATTGATCTCTCTCTCTCTTTCTCACATAAAAAATTGATCCCTCTCTGTCACATAAAGAAATTGATCTCTCTCTCTCTCTCTCTCTCAAAAACCTGATCTCTCTCTCTCTTACAAAAACCTGATCTCTCTCTCTCTCTCATAAAAAATTGGTCTCTCTCTCTCTCACATAAAAAAATTATTTCTCTTTCTCACACAAAAACCTGATCTCTCGATCTCTCTCTCTCTCCCACATAAAAATGGATTTCTCTCTCTCTCTCTCAAAAACCTGATCTCTCTCTCTCTCTCTCTAATATAAAAAATTGATCCCCCTCTCTCTCTCACAAAAAACCTGATATCTCTCTCTCACAAAAACCTGATCTCTCTCTCTCTCTCTCTCTCTCTCTCTCTCTCTCTCTCACACACATAAAAAAATGTGCCTGTGCTGTTCAGTCTATTTAAGTCTTCTTGTAGGTCTTCTATTGTTCCATGTATTAGTGCATGATCGTTTTGTAAATAAAAGCTCGTTGATCTCCTGTCTCTGATGGGTTGGCTATCTTGTGAGGTAAAGGTAAAGTACGAGACTTGAACCAGCGTCTTAGCACGCGAGTTTCCACCCATATGTGCTCGGCCGCCTGTCCAGAAATGTTCGGATATTTCTGTATAGTGTCGCCTCAAGCATCGAAACTCAGATGCCAGGCAACATTCTTCACCTTCCCAAGGTAATACTGTGGTACCCATACCTGCCAACGGCTGGGTCGACCGTGAGAGTATTTTTTTTTTTTTTCAACCACGAGTAGAATTCACACTGCTCCCAGCGGGAATCGAACATGGCTATCTTGTATATATAGTTAATTGTATGCAATAAACAGTTGGGGGGGGGGGGGGAGGATAGTACGCACCCCCTGTCTTACACCTGATCTAACTTTGAAGTGGTCTGTGTAATCTGCTGCTGTTCTTTTCACTAAGCGTTCATCATCATCATCAAACAAATACCAAGCCTGCTGGCGTAGGTGATCATGTCTCTCCACAACTTTTGATCACGGCAGTTATTTATCATTTCTGTTGTTGACCTTCTGCCAAGCCATTCTCTTAAGCTGTCTGGTATCTTTTCTCTTTACTTCCCTATATCTCTTCGTCCTCAATTTTTTCAATTGTTTCAATATATTCCAGATGTTCTCTTCTCATTACATGGCTAAAAAATGATGATTGTTTCTTCCTAATATTGGAAATTAGCTCACTTTTTACTTTGACCTCTCTCAGAACATCTTCATTTCTCTTCTTAGCTGTCCATGGTACTCTCAACATTCTTCTGTAAAACCACATTTCTACAGACTCCAGTGATTTTCTTGTCCGTTGTCCTATTGTCCATGATTCGCATCCATATGTTAAGACTGGCTCTACGTAACATTTAAGAACTCTTTTTCTTGTTTCTATTGTCAAAAATGGATTGCATAGTAACTTCCTCATTTTTTGGAAAGCTGCTTTTGCCTGAACCATTCTGCATCTCACCTCTTTTGTACATCTTCCGTCTGAGGTTAACAAAGTTCCCAAATATTTAAATTCATTTGCCTGTTTTAATATTGTTCCACTTGTCTTTATTTTGCACTGAGGTGATGTCTTTTTCTTTGTTGTTACCATTACTTCTGTCTTTTTGCTATTAAGGCTGAGTCCTTTCTTTTTGCTTTCTTTCACTATAATGTCTAACATTTCTTGTAACTCATTTTCACTCTTAGCGATTAAGACTGTATCATCAGCATACCTTAGATTATTTATATTATGACCACCAATTGTTATTCCAGGCATGCTCCTTATGGATCTTAAAATAATCTCACTACAAATATTAGACAAATCTGGTAACATCACACAACCTTGCCTAACACCCTGTTTTATTTGTTGAAACAATCCAAATTGGTTTCCAGTTCTTATGGCTGCTGTTTGTTGCCAGTACATGTTCTTTATTATTCTTAGATCTTTGCTGTCTACGTTTATGCTTTATACAATTTTGATTATTTCTTGGTGCTTTACTTTATCAAATGCCTTGGTGCAATCTATGAGACATAGGTATAGATCTGACCGTTAGAAAAGAGGAATCGAAAGGGAGATATTACGTTTTGGGCAGAGCACTGTCTCTGTCCAAATTATTCGCCCATGCATGGTAGAGACACACGGAAATGTCATGTCGATGTATGCTGGCATTATAAAAAAGGCACGAAAACACGTCCTCTCTTATGCAACGGTAGACACCCGTGTACATCTTTAATCAAACTCTTATCTATCATGAAAATATTTGAAACTAATAGATTCAGTTGCTTACGTTATGTCAAAAGAATGTACAACAATCTTATCCCCAAACAAGTATTGTATGTAGAACTCATGGACGAAGAGAGAATAAAAAACAACCAGTTCAGAGATATATGGATGTTTGTAGGACTGTTCTGTGAGAAAATTCTCATTCAAAGAAAGTGATTGGGAAAACACTGGTGTTAGATCATAGCACATGAAAAAAAAAATTCTCACAGCAACATTTGTGGAAAGGACGATGTTCAAATCATAAGTCAAAGGCGCAGGAAAAAAGGAATTGAGACTAAGCACCACAAATACATCTTGTTTATTCTGCTGTCGAAATATCCAATAATGGCAGGTTCAGACAGAAGATATACACATCAATAAAATATTAAATACCATGGGGGGCTGCGTATAGGGCTGCATAAAACAATGTCAAATAAACACAAAATGGTAGTTGCTTAGCAAAACAATATTCCGTGTAAGATACTAACTACCATATCTCTCTCTCACACACATATAACCGGACAAATCATGATTGATTTATACCAACCATCTCTCTATATGTACAATATTACTTTACTTTAATCACATTTTTCTGTTGGTTCAACTGGACGAATCATATTTGAATCCAACCCACTGATCTCGTATTTTGGACACTGCAGGCTAAAGCTGCAAGAAGTCTAGTAATTGTGGTCTAGAAACATTTCAGTCTTAAATAGCCGGTTGGCTATTTATTTATACAGTCTCAATCTGCAAGTGAATCAACATATTTTCTTTCACGGAGTACAGGTTTTCTATCAGGAGACAAATAATAATAAATGAATATTATTATAGAGGGAAACTTCCGAGGCGATAATCAGTGAATCAATTCAGAGGAAGAGGTATGTTTACAGCACTCGGAAAAAATGACAAATAATCAACAATAGAAAAAAATATGGACCAAGGCAGGATCGAACCCGTACTCAGTGGCACAATAGGTTTTCTATCACCAGGTTACTCCTACTTACTTTGCTCCTACCTACTTTACTCCTACTTCATTACCCCTTTCTACTTGACACATACCTACTTTACCCATAGTTACATCTACCTACTTTACTCCTACTTATTTTACTTATACCTATATTACTTCAACTTTCTTTACTCCTACTTACTTTACTTCTACATACTTTATTTATACCAACTTTACTTCTAATTACTTTACCCCTTGCTTACTTTACTTCTACCTACTATTTTGCTCTGCTTACTTTACTTCTACCTTCTTTATCCCTGCTTACTTAACTTCCACCTACTTTACCTCTGATTACTTTAATTCTACTTACTTTACCTCTACCTACTTCACCCCTACCTACTTTACCCCTACTTACTTTACTGCTACCTACTTTATCCTACCTACTTTACCCTACTTACTTTACCCCTACTTACTTTACTGCTAACTACTTTACCCTACCTACTTTAACCCCACCTACTTTACACCTGCTTACTTTACTGCTAGCTACTTTACTCCTACTTACTTTACTTCTACCCATTTTACTACTACCTATTTACTTCTACCCATTTTACTACTACCTATTTACTTCTACCCATTTTACTACTACCTATTTACTTCTACCCATTTTACTACTACCTATTTACTTCTACCCATTTTACTACTACTTCTTACTTTACCCATACCTACTTTACTCCTACTTACTTTACTGCTATCTACTTTACTCCTACTTACTTTACTGCTACCTACTTTATTCCTACTTACTGTTTTGCTACCTACTTTACTCTTACTTACTTCACTTCTACCTAATTTACTTTTACTTACTTTACTTCTACCTACTTTACTTCTACCAACTTTACACCTACTAACTCTACTACTTCTGCCTACTTTACTTCTACTTACTTTATTTCTACCTACTTGACTCCTGCTTACTTTACTCATCGTTTCATTCAGAAAGTGATGAGTATTAGTTTGTGTGTGCAAATATGGTCGTGACAATGCGAGCCCGGAATAATCTTGAGTACGAAGGATATGTAGTTGCCGTTGCTTGTAGGGGATCTATTTCTAGAGACGTTCTAGCCTGTCTCTGTTGTTCGGCTACCATTCTTTGGAATCTTTAACGCGTGAGATAGTTTTGTGCTTAGTTGCATCTTATATATCATTAATGTATTATGTCAGCCTCGTGAAAAGACTCGGGAGAGTTCGTACGCCACGGAAGTCTTATGTCAAAAACAGTCAACAACAGAACTGATAGATGCACTGTACATAGAAAATTGTGGAAGGGCATTTTCCTCTGCGCTAACCGGTAGGGCACATGATGATGATGAATTTATTATGACCAGAATAGCCATCAGTGAGCCCAGTGATGACGCAATCAGAGCTGCATAATATAAATGTATAATTATAAAAAACAGACGAAAACGTTTCTACAAAACGTTCCTCATCACCGACAGCTCACTGCAAACATGATAAGGTAAATAACAGATATCCGAATTTGTAATGAAACTAAAGTGTAATGAATAGTTTGTCGAGCAAGTGACAGCTCATTATAATTGTCAAAGTGGGGACCTAAAGATGAACAAACACATCAAATAATTAGCGTAGGCAGGAAATTCTAGTAATAAAAGTTTAAAAAAGTAAAGAGCCCCGTCACGCCAAGTGGCGTAGAGGGAATATGGTGCTAGTGACCCTATATTTTACAGACCTTCGGCACATGATTTTTGGGGTAATGTGGTCGATATTACGCCCGTGCCGCTTTACTTCCCCAGAAAAAAAATCAGGTACCCATTATAGGCTGGGTGAACCCGGAAGCCATATCAGGATTTTTTTTTAGGTTCTTTTAAGTTCTGATCTCTTGTCCTTTTTAATCCAGTTCTTTGACCACTGAGCTATGGCGGCTCCCTAGGCCAGATATAATAAATAGAAAATACATGAATTCCTAAAAATATGCCCAGGCGATGTCGGATATATCTAGCTCAAATGAACATATATCGCAGCTATTCTTGAAACTGTAATGTTGACACGATCGACATACTTTTCAAAGCAAGAAATATGAACAATGTATAACATTTCCCCTCGCAATATGTTGTTCACCAGCGGCAGGGAAGGCTTTCAACAAGTAAATGAAACTCTAAGAAGTAGGAACTCGCAAATTCATTTCATTTTTTTTTCTTGAAGTAATCCGGATGTTGTTTCATGACGTCGAACAGCTACTCTGATGAAATACAATCTCATTGTCAGTCGTTGTGCCACAGATTACAATGATGATGACTGTTCCTCAGACGCACTGTAATAACAAGCAATGTTATTGGATTGTCTTTGATATATTTTAATGCCGTTCTTTAGCTTTTGTTGTGCTTCATTTTTCAATACGTTTTTTGGAAATGTAAAATTTGCCAACTAATCTTCTTTCATTTTAGGGAAAATTGAAATTGACATTACATTTTGGTGTAGGTTCAATAAGGCCAGTGGGTTTAAGAGTAAATCAAAGGAAAAGAGAACTTTGAATTTAAAATGAAACCGATGAAATGACAAACACAAAGACGAGGTATTATGTCGTCAAGATGATGTGTTTAAATACAAACAGTAACAGACGGGGGAAAGTAGAGGACGTACATTTACATTAATCGTATGAGACTTACTGGTGGCAGGGACATGTATTATCACAATAACAACACACATGTATGAAAATGTATAATGAACACATACAAATAAATAACAAATAACAATCTAAATTATAACTCGCAGCTGTTTGTTTTCATCTCAAATGGCATTTTAGTTCTAGTGTAGGATATTTTGTTGAATTTATAAAAGATGTGGGAGCCGCGATATCTCAGTGGTTACTGAACTGGACTACAGAGGACAAGAGGTAACGTTCGTTCCCAATCGACGGCTTCCAGGTTCACCCAGCCTTTAATGGGTACCGGATTTTTTTCTGGGAAAGTAAAGTTTCACGGGCGTAATACCGACCACATTACCCCAAAAATCATGTACAAAAGGTATGTAAAATGTATGGTCACTAAACACCATATTTCCTATACACCACGTGGCGTGACGGGGGTACTTTACTTTTTTACTGTAAGAGATGTCTTTCAATCATCATCATCAAATACCGTGCCTGCTGGCGAGGGTGATCATGTCTCTCCACAACTTTCGATTTCGACAGTTACTTATCATTTATGTTGTTGATCTTCTACCAAGCCATTCTCTAAAGCTGTCTGGTTTCTTTTGTCTTTGCTTCCCTTTATCTCTTCGTCCTTCAACTTTCCCAGTTGTTACAATATATTCCAGCTGTTCCCTTCTCACTAAATGTCCAAAAAATGATGATTATTTCTTTATAATATTGGAAATTTGCTCTCTCTTCTTTGGCCTCTTTCAGAACGTTTTCATTACACTTCTTAGCTGTGCATGGTATTCTCAACATTCTTCTGTAAAACCACAGTTCTATAGCCTCTACTGATTTTCTTGTCTGTTGCCCTATTATCCATGATTCACACCCATATGTTAAGACTGGCTCTACATAAAATTTAAAAACTCCTTTTCATGTTTCAATTGTCAAAAATGGATTGCATGCACTGTACCCTCCTCATTTTTTTTAAAGATATCTTTCTATCTATCTATCTATTGACCTTTCGAGCCGTAGCCGGCCCATTGGGCGTAGTCCAAGATACTCCCTCTCTTATCTGAATTTTTGTTCTAGCAATTTTCAATTCTTTTAAAGATATTTTATCAAATCTCGCATTTTGTCTCTGTTCTGTGCAAGCAGCTCTATCTCATTGAGGGAGCCGATTTCTGTTGCTCTTGCCTCTCTCATCAATGTTCTTCTCAGTGTCTCTTGTGGTCTTCCTCTATTGCTCTTACCTTTTGTTTCCGATATTAGGGCTTGCTTTGCTATTTGGTTATTATCTCTTCTCATCACATGTCCAACATATGACCATCGTCTTTTCTTTATTACTGAAGATATTAGTGGTTGATTGGCGATTTCTCTAATTTCCTCGTTTGTTTTGAATTTGTTCCACGCTATACCAAATATTTTCCTTTGACATTTATTTTCGAATGCGTTCAACTTTGTTTCTATATCTCTTGTTGTTTTCCGGCTTTCACACGCATACGTAAGTGTTGATAGTACATTTAATTTGAATAGTCTAATTTTTTGTGTTTGTGCTGATGAGTTTTGATTTCCACAACTTTTCAAGGCTTCTGAAAGACATTGTTGCTTTAGCTATCTTGATTCTAATTTCTTTGCTTGTATCCCCTTCTCGATCAATGTGACTTCAAAGATAGATAAAGTGGTCGATCTCTTCCACTTGTTTGTTTTCCATGTATATTTTGTCGTCTGTTGGAATTATGTTTTTCATGACTTTAGTCTTTTCATGATTGATCTCAAGCCCAATTGTGCTGGCTATTGATGTTAGTTCATTTGTGTTTTCCTGCATCGTTTTTATCTGACTGCTGATGAGAACTATGTCATCAGCAAAGTCGAGGTCCTCCAAATGGTCTCCTTGTATCCATTCGATGCCTTTATTACCAGTGCAACATTTCTTCATTATGAAGTCCATTACAACTCCAAATGATAAAATGAATCCTTGTTTAACCCCAGTTTCTATTGGAAAACATTCACTCAGTCCTTCCTCTGTACGAACTGCACATGTGTAGCCATCATACATGTGTTTGATAATATTTATGATTTTTGATGGTAAGCCATATTGCTTCAGAATTGTCCACAAAAAATCTCTATGAATACCGTCAAATGCTTTTTTGAAGTGGACGAAGTTAAGTACAAAAGGTTTTTGCTTTTCAATGTGTTCCGCCAATATAAGTTGTAGAGTAAAAATGTGGTCACGGCAGCTTCTCCCTTTTCTAAACGCGGCCTGTTCTTCAAACATTACGGATATTTTTACCCCCGTCACGCCAAAGTGGCGTATAGGGAAATATGATGTTAGTGACCCTATATTTTACAGACCTTCAGCACATGATTTTTGGGGTAATGTGGTCAGTATTACGCCCATGCTGCTTTACTTTCCCAGAAAAAAAATCCGGTACCCATTTATGGCTGGGTGAACCCGGAAGCCGTCGGTTGGGATCGAACCCTACCCCTTGTCCGTGGTAGTCCAGTTCACTAACCACTGAGCTATCGCGGCTCAATGTATGAATACTTTGTTAGTATTTAATTATTTGTCGTAACAAAAAGATGAAAGTTTGCCAAATTAGAGTTTCCACGGTGTAATATTGAGTTGTTATCAATGAAAGTGTTAAGTTTACAACACAACTTTTTCTAATCACATTCAATGTATACAAGAAAGGAGATAAGAATTAAGTCTTCCTGGAAAGACAGAAATGAGCAAATCAAGTAAATGATCATTGAGAAACAAGTATAAACCAAGGACATTTATAACATAAAGGAGACTAATATGCACTGGTAGACAAATATATCATGTATGTGTGTGTCAATGAACTTGTTCATTAGTAGATGGGTCGTAACGAACCAGCTAATTAGTAGATGGATCCTAACGAACCAGTTAATTAGTAGATGGGTCGTAACGAACCTGTTAATTATTAGATGGATTCTAACGAACCAGTTAATTAATAGAAGGGTCGTAACGAACTATTTTATTAATAGAATGGTCGTAGCGAACTAGTTAATTAGTGGATGGATCCTAACGAACCAGTTAATTAGTAGATAAATTCTAACGAACCAGTTAATTAGTAGATGGATTCTAACGAGCCAGTTAATTAATAGAAGGGTCGTAACGAACTAGTTAATTAGTAGAAGGGTCGTAACGAACTAGTTAATTAGTAGAAGGGTCGTAACGAACTATTTAATTAATAGAAGGGTCGTAACGAACTATTTAATTAATAGAAGGGTCGTAACGAACTAGTTAATTAGTAGAAGGGTCGTAAGTAATCACTTAAATAATAGATAGGTTGTAAAGAACCAGTTAATTAGTAGAAAGGCCGTAATGAACCAGTTAATTAGAAGTTGAGTCGTAACGAACCAGTTAATTAGTAGATTGGCAGTAACAAACATGTTAATTAGTAGAAAGGCCGTAACGAACCAGTTAATTAGAAGTTGAGTCGCAACGAACCAGTTAATTAGTAGATGGACTGTAACGGCTTCAAAACACACCCTTAAGTTGACCTGGCTGTTTGAAAAGTAGGGTCTACGTTTATAGGGAGGAAAGGAAATGTCTCCTTGGGAGAGGAGTCTTGGTAGACGTCATCTAGAAAATGAACCTAAAAGAAATGGACGCCTTAAATATCACTCGCTAATCGCAATAAGTCATGAAAAGTTTAATTCCAACAAGTGACAAAATATACATGGAAAACAAACCAGTAGAAGAGATCGATCACTTCATCTATCTTGGAAGTCACATTGATCGAGAAGGGGATACGAGCAAAGAAATTAGAATCAGACTGGCTAAAGCAGCAATGTCTTTCAGAAGCCTTGAAAAGTTGTGGAAATCAAAACTCATTAGCACAAACACAAAACTTAGGCTATTCAAATCAAATGTACTATCAACCCTTACGTATGCGTGTGAAAGCTGGAAAACAACAAGAGATATAGAAACAAAGTTGAACGCATTCGAAAATAAATGTCTAAGGAAAATACTTGGTATAGAATGGAACGAATTCAAAACAAACGAGGAAATTAGAGAAATCGCCAATCAACCACTAATATCTTCAGTAATAAAGAAAAGACGATGGTCATACGTTGGACATGTGATGAGAAGAGATAATAATCGAATAGCAAAGCAAGCCCTCATATGGGAAACAACAGGTAAAAGAAAAAGAGGAAGACCCAGGGAGACACTGAGAAGAACATTGATGAGAGAGGCAAGAGCAGCAGGAATCGGCTCCCTCAATGAGATAGAACTGCTTGCACAGAACAGAGACAGATGGCGAGATTTGATAAAATATCTTTAAAAGAAAACTGCTAGAACAAAAATTCATATAGGAGAAGGTGTATCTTGGTCTACGCCCTATGGGCCGGTTACGGCTCGAAAGGTCAATAGATAGAATCGCAATAAGTAACGGAACACCTGTATTTATTTATTTATTTCGTTGCGTTCGCCAATTTTCACCTGTGCCGAAGTCCTTACAGACTAGGAACTGAATTTTGCATGTTAATCCGTTTTACCCAGGCAGTCGTGTACATATGAGTCCCTCGCCGCACAGGCAGATACTTCGGAGGTACTCATATTTCTTTTCCGTCGACGAGTAATTGACGTTTTAAGCCGGGCCTCGCTGCTGAGAGCAGGGGTGGTTGCCGCAGAGAGAAATTATAAATAAAAATGTGAACTCTTGCAGGATTTGAACACACAACCTGTCTGTCTTGAGCACGGAGTCTTGCCTCGAGACCAACCAGTAACTCATCATCATCATCATCATCAAGTACCGGGCCTAGTGGCGTAGGTGATCATGTCTATCCACAACTTGCGATCTCGGCAGCTATTTATCATTTCTGTTGTTGACCTTCTGCCAAGCCATTCTCTTAAGCTGTCTGTTATTTTTTCACTTTGCTTCCCTCTATCTCTTCGTCCCTCAATTTTTCCTGTTGTTACAATATATTCCAGTTGTTCTCTTCTCATTACATGGCCAAAAACAGATTATTGTCTCTTCCTAACATTGGAAATTAGCTCTCTTTTTGCTTTGACCTCTCTCAGAACCTCTTCATTACTCTTCTTAGCTGTCCATGGTATTCTCAACATTCTTCTGTAAAACCACATTTTTACAGACTCCAGTGATTTTCTTGTCTGTTGTCCTATTGTCCATGACTCGCATCCGTATGTTAAGACTGGCTCTACGTAACATTTAAGAACTCTTTTTGTGGCGATTCATGATTATACAAAGAAATTACGACGGTGGTTTTCTGTTGCCTTCTGTCGGTTTGTTTACGGTTGACTCCGCTAGCCTTTGACTAAAAAGTCTCACCCACAAGGCAGTGGGGTTGTTTTACTTCGGGTAACCCTCCCTTAGCCTTTTACTCTCCCGTGCTTACCTGCAATGCAGCAGGGCAGCCACAGTAAAATTTAAAAACAATTTTCAATCAAAACTAACAAATCAAAACAAAATAGTACCCGCAGATCTATAAACAAATATAACATGCACCATTACAGATTTAAACGAAATAAGAAACATACACAAACACAAAATGAGATATAAAACAAAGAGAAACACAAAAACGATGTACATAAATAAACTGACATAAAGAGATTCGGTAAACAGAAGATATCCCTGACGTTGAATTGTCAAAATGATGCTATCTCAAATGTCATTCATCCGCCTAGCGAAGCGTTATATCACTCCGCTCTAGCTTTAACTTCGCATAAATAATCATGAACTTTTACGACATCATTATCGAATCCACACAAGTTTATTTAGGTCGTGCTCAACATACGAAGTATTAGTCACGCATCTCTGAACATTTACATTAAATCACTGGGGTGGGGGAATTTCAGTATTGAATATAGTTGATAAGTTTTAACAAATCTATTTCCGAGACGTATAACGAGTTGTAAAATGTTTCCGAGATAGTAAGTTTAGCGTTAAAAGAATGAAAAGTTTTATGTTTAGTCGTACTATAATGTAATATTTTAAAACAAAATCTTCCGTGAATGCGAAAAATATAAAACGTAAAATAAAAGAAATGAATACCAGTTGCATGTTTTTATTTCTTGCAGAATTAAAATGCCATTTGATGTTTTCATTTTTATTAAGAATTAGAATGTAAGACAAAACCCATGTAATGCTTTCATTTTTTAAAATTAATAATTAGAATGTAAGACAAAACCCATGTAATGCTTTCATTTTTTTAAATTAATAATTAGAATGTAAGACAAAAGCCATGTAATATGTTCGATTCCCCCTGGGAGCAGTGTGAATTGTACTCGTGGTTGGAAAAATAAAATAAATACCCCCAAGGTCGACCCAGCAGTTGGCAGAAATGGGTACCAGGCTATTACCCTGGGAAGGTGAGGAATGTTGTCTCGCATCTGAGTTTCGATGCTTGATGCGACACTATCCAGAAATCTCCGAACATTTCTGGATAGGCGGCCGAGCACATATGGGTGTAAACTCGCGTGCTAAGACGACGGCTCAAGTCTCGTACTTTACCTTTACCTTTACCATGTAATGCTTCCATTTTTTCTGAGGAATTAGAACATAAAGCCAAAAAAAAAAAAACAAAAAAAAAAAAAAAAACCATGGAATGCTTTTAATGTTTACAGATTAAGAATCGTTGTCATCATCATCATCAAGTACCGAGCCTGCTGGCGTAGGTGATCATGTCTCTCCACAACTTTCGATCACGACAGCTATTTATCATTTCTGTTGTTGACCTTTTGCCAAGCCATTCTTTTAAGCTGTCTGGTATCTTTTATCTTTGCTTCCCTCTATATCTTCGTCCCTCAATTTTTCCAGTTGTTACAATATATTCCAGTTGTTCTTTTCTCATTACATAGCCAAAAAATAATGATTTTTGTTTCTTCCTAATATTGGAAATTAGCTCTCTTTTTGCTTTGAACTCTTTTAGAACGTTTTCATTACTCTTCTTAGATGTCCATGGTATTCTCAACATTTTTCTGTAAAACCACATTTCTACAAACTCCAGTGATTTTCTTATCTGTTGTCCTATTGTCCATGATTCACATCCATAAATTTTTAAGAATAAAACAATAAAAACAATGAGAATGATAAGTTGATCGTTAGACCCTCTTACTGAGACTCCACTGTAAACAATGTTAGTCAAATCGTCATGAAATGTGTAGGTTGAGAAGGACAGTTCCTTACTTGGATAAGAAAATAGAGTTTCTGAAGGTCTAAAGACCTTGTTATGGTCATATATTTAAAACAATCGCTGCCATTACAACGATACTCCATTTCTGGCTTCTTCCTGGAAAGAGGGTCGAGGAATCCTGGGAAGGGAGAAGAGAGACCGCTTGTCCAGTACTGTTGTTATGAGATGTTCGGGGCTTAGTTTTTGTTTCTCCCCTGATAGAAACACATTTCCTACTGTGATTCGAACCGGTGGTCTCTTGGCTTTGAGCACAACGCGCTCTTGATCCTGGCCACATGCTCTCCCATTGTTTCATGTGGTAAAATCGATTACGGAACACAGTGCATTCATTGTTTGATGAAATAAAGGATAACAGATACAAGCATTCCAACCAACTTAGCTCATAACACAATCAAGATAAATCTGAAATAATTAGGGTGTCGACGCTATGAAGATGCCGAAATAAACAGAAGATTTCTGAATGTAGATATCATAATAATATTTTGATTTCAAGAAATTATATGCTGACCAGATTGTAGACTAAAAAGAAAATGTAAAGAAGGCTGAATCTAGTTATGAAAAAAAAAACTTTAAAGCATATGACATGTATCTAATATAGCAACACGACTTACTTTTTCAAGAGTCTGTGTTTTTTTGTTCACAAAGAAAAGACTGTACATGTGAAACATGGACAATTGACAGATCTGCTGACATAAATGACTTTGAATAGAAGGGACACACAAGAAAACTCAGAATACCATGGGCGGAGTAAAGATAAAAAAATTGCCCATTTTTTAAAGAACTTAATATTTCAGAAAACAAGCTGATAAGAAGATACACTGCCCCTTTTTGTCTTGCCACACGGTGTAGTGGAGGCTATTGTGTATATTTTGGGGAGGTTTTATTTTTGTCGAACAGATTCTCTCGTGGCTGATTTTACCAATATTTGACAAACATAATTGGCCACAGAATAAACATATCACGCCCACTGATTGACAAGTTTTCTTTCTTTTTTTCATAAGTCTTTTCTCTTGCCATAGTGCAGCCTCAAATGATATTATGCTATTTTTTATACATGCTCTCCATGATGTGCGATCTCTTGCCAGATGTTCCTATTTATTTTCACAGATGGAGAAGTCATTCCGAGGTGATTTACAAATATCTCTTTATAGTAGTTTAGGTCTGCCGATTTGTCTTTGTTCGTGTATTAGTTCACCATACAATATTGCCTTAATCACTTTGCCTACTCTGCCTGGGCACGGAATATGGAGATTGTACTTTACCCAGTCGCACTATCCCCCTTTCGACTTCGTTTTTTCCGAAGGAGGGACAAAGTCCATACGTTCAGAATTAAAGTAATGTCCGGAGGATGCCAGAAAGAAGGTTTGCGCCTTCTCCATAGGGTCCCTCCCTCAAGATTATAAAAAAGGTAGACACAAGAAAAATAAAATACAGTGTTCTTGTAAAACGACATAATGGTCTAGAGAAGATACTTATGGAGCGCATGGTGCTAGGTGAACGAGATACTCCTAGAAAAAATGGGTACATGATATCGCACACGAGCTACGATTAATATCTGCAAATCCTCACAGGACAAAGAAAATGTCACTTAACTGTCATGGGAGCCACGCTCCACCATGGAGAAGCTAAATTGTGGAGTTACCTGCCATTGCGGGCTTCTTGACAACCAATAACAGTTTATTTGACACCTATGTAAGTGAATTAGTATTAAGTGGATTATTTTAAAGTGAATTATGATTTATTTTCTCTTAATATTTTTGATGGCATAGTATTGATATTTGCCTACGATAAAGGAGAATTGTTATTAATTATGATATAATTAATCCTTTTTATGGTCAGAAGACTTCAAAGTATATACAAATACTATTTTCAGTTTAATTTATTTCTTAAAATATGAATGTTAAAAATAGGTTAGTAAAAAAATAAAAAGTAAAGTGCCCCGTCACGCCAAGTGGCGTATAGGGAATATGGTGTTAGTGACCATAAATTTTACAGACCTTCGGCACATGATTTTTGGGGTAATGGGGTCGGTATTACGCCCGTGCCGCTTTATTTTCCCAGAAAAAAAATCCGGTACCCATTTAAGGCTGGGTGAACCCGGAAGCCGTCGGTTGGGATCGAACCCTACCTCATGTCCTTTGTAATCCAGTTCACTAACCACTGAGCTATCGCGGTTCCCGAAAATAGCTTAGAGCTCACACAATATGTTTTATTTGTTATTTTTATTTGTTTAAACAACTGTCCACAGAAATATAAACAACAAATTTAGTCATCTCGTGACAGATTGAGAAATCGGTAGAAGAAGAGATCGAGGAAAACAGAGAAGCGAGATCAGTTTAATTTGAATTTTATTTGCAGGAAGCCAATGTCTGAAATGGCAAAGAGCTGCAGAGACAGGAAGTTGTAATGAAATATTATTTCCAACGCCGGTTGATATATTGATCGAGATGTTGATGATGTTAACATCATAAGGTTGACGAGTTTCGTCTTAGAAACACATTCCAGCAAAAGGATCCCAAATGTTCTCCCATCGGCTCCTCAATGTTAGAGCCGCCCCTACATCTACTTTAGACCTAGATATCTGTCTAAACGAGAATAATTGTTCTGGTACATTCGTTCTTTAATAATAATAATAATAATAATAATAATGAAAACAAAGATAATTAAAGTAATCTCTCAGTGACTTCCCCTTATGAAATGTCAATATGGCGCGGGTTTCCAGCTTGCGTGAAATGTCAAGATGCCGTTATTTTTCTTGTTTCCTAAGAACTTCTCAAACGGTTCCTTTCATGTCTAGACGGTCTAAGTAAGCTCGATTAGACAAGACGGGACTGTCAAGTTTTTTTTTTTTCATTTTAATTTTGTATTTTTTTCAATAAAAATAAATGTCTGGGAAATCCAAAGAAATTAGGTTAAATAAAAAAAAAAGTTCAATTCCAATGTTAAGTCAGTCTTATTATATAGCTGTGAAACATGGAGAAGACAAAAAATGGCAACCATGAAGATGTAGACCTTTATTAATGGATTCTTACGCAGATTAAAAGGATGGTCATGGCATGATAAAATGATTAAAATAGAACTGTGGAAATGTAGCAATCAAATACCAGTGGATAAAGAGATACAGCGAAGACGATTGCGCTGGATAGGACACACATTGCGGAAGCCAACTGAGAGTATTACACAACAGGTCCCTTTATGGAACCCCAAGGAAAAGGACAAGAGGAAGACCAAACTATTCTTGGAGAAGACAAATAGAAGCAGAAATGAAGATGATGGGGAAGACATGGAATGATCTTAAAAAGAATGGCAAGAAACAGAACGACTTGGAAAGTGTTTGCTGAAGACTTTTGCTTCACAGGGAGCTGAAAGGTAGAAGAGGAAGAAATTTCAGGGAATCATTGTGTATCTTGGTTATTTGTTTCAGC
>JAVIAB010000059.1:26762219-26877219 GCA_032433765.1 Megaustenia siamemsis
CATGCTAGTCTTGGTCTGCCTCTGCCTCTTTTACCTTGTATTTTCTCTTCCAAGATTAATGTTAGTAGGCTGTTGTGTCTTTTAGCATGGCCCAAAAATCGCATTTGTCTTGTCTGGATTGTGTTTAGTATTTCTCTTTTTATTTTTAGTTGTTTTAAAACTCCATCGTTTGTTTTCTTTCCTTTCCATGCAATTCAACCTATTCTTCTGTAGATCCACATTTCAAAGGCTTCAATTTTCTGTTCTATTTTCTGGTCTAATATATCCATGTTTCTGCACCATACAGTAATATTGAGAAGATGTAACAGTTTGCTATTCTTAGTTTTAGCCACGGTGTTATTAGCAATTACAAAAAGTGTTTTATCCCATAATTGTTCACTAAACAATGAAATGTCACCCAGAAATGCTTGATTTGGGGTCATACATGCTCGATGATTTTGAAGGGGAGAGAAGTAAATGTTGTGCTCTAATTTGAAAGTGACAAATGTCAAGGTTTCACTCTGCAATTAGGTGACAAGAATAACAGTTTTGCCCTGAAATTATGGTGATTCTGAAATTTTGGCGACTGAAATTTAGGTGACAAAAATAACAGTTTTAATAATAATTTGTATTGGACAGCAGCAAATGTAGTTGCATTTAAAGAAAATAAAATTTTTGTTGGGGGGGGGGGGGAGAGAGAAGGAATAGTAGTAAGAGTTGTATTCTAATTTCCTTCCTTCCTTCCTTCCTTCCTTCCTTCCTTCCTTCCTTCCTTCCTTCCTTCCTTCCTTCCTTCCTTCCTTCCTTCCTTCCTTCCTTCCTTCCTTCCTTCCTTCCTTCCTTCCTCCTTCCTTCCTTCCTTCCTTCCTTCCTTCCTTCCTTCCTTCCTTCCTTCCTTCCTTCCTTACTTACTTCCTTCCCTCCTTCCTCCCTCCCTCCCTCCCTCCCTCCCTCCCTTCCTTCCTTCCTCCTTCCTTTCTCCTTCCTTCCTTCTTTCCTTTCTTCCTTCCTTCCACCGTTCCTCCCTCCCTCCCTTCCTCTCTCCCTCCCTTCCTCTCTCCCTCCCTTCCTCTCTCCCTCCTTCCTCTCCTTCCTTCCTTCCTATCTATCTATCTATCTATCTATCTATCTATCTATCTATCTATCTATCTATCTATCTATCTATCTATCTATCTATCTATCTATCTATCTATCTATCTATCTATCTATCTATCTATCTATCTATCTATCTATCTATCTATCTATCTATCTATCTATCTATCTATCTATCTATCTATCTATCTATCTATCTATCTATCTATCTATCTATCTATCTATCTATCTATCTATCTATCTATCTATCTATCTATCTATCTATCTATCTATCTATCTATCTATCTATCTATCTATCTATCTATCTGCCTGTCTACCGGCCTGTCTGCCTGTCTGTCTGTCTGTCTATCTACATTTCGAGCTGTAGCCGGCCCGTAGGGCATAGACCCAGATACTCTTTCTCTCATCTAAATTTTTATTCTAGCAGTTTTTAATCCTTCGAAAGATATTTTATCAAATCTCGTCATTTGTCTCTGTTCTGTGCAAGCAACTCTATCTAGCCAGGTCTAGTGGGCTATTATTATTACTGTTCATATTTCTAATGGATGCGCCTGCAGATGTGGCTGATATTACTTAGCCACACGTGAGCAAGTATCTCTAATGTTTTCTTTCGTTACACAATGCAACAGTAAACTGTTTGATTCCGGTCAATATGGCGCATAAGCGGCTGGAACCGCCGAGGCTCTGTTTGAAGTGTTCCTTGTTGCAGTTTCCTCAAATTCCAAATGCAGCTTGCTGCCATAGCTACTGAGTTTAGTTTTTTTGTGTGCACACTGTGAGCTGTGTGTTTCATCCGGATCGTGTTTGATATTTAGATTGTTTACGATGAATGGAGATATAGTATGACGAAGATCAATTGGGCTGCGTTCACTTTCGGTGCGGTTACGCATTATGTCTTTTGGCGCGTGCTGTAGCTGTTATGATTGGAACCGCAGCTGCCTTTGTTTGTTTGGATCCTTCAATCCTATGAGATGTTTATTCGGATGATTCCACAGACTCGGGCGGTTGATCGATTGTGGATTTTAATTCGTTTGCAGTGATACCGGGGCCTTCGACTAACTACAACTACAACTAACTACAACTAACTACAACTACAACTAACTACAACTAACCACAACTACAACTAACTACAACTAACCAAAACTACAACTAACTATAACTAACCACAACTACAACTAACTACAACTACAACTACAACTACAACTACAACTACAACTACAACTACAACTACAACTACAACTAACTACAACTACAACTACAACTACAACTAACTACAACTACAACTAACTACAACTACAACTAACTACAACTAACTACAACTAACCAAAACTACAACTAACTACAACTACAACTAACTACAACTAACTACAACTACAACTAACTACAATTACAACTAACTACAACTACAACTAACTGCAACTACAACTAACTACAACTACAACTAACTACAACTAACTACAACTACAACTACAACTAACTACAACTACAACTAACCACAACTACAACTAAATACAACTACAACTAACTACAACTACAACTAACTACAACTACAACTAACTACATCAACAACTAACTACAACTACAACTAACTACAACTACAACTAACTACAACTAACTACAACTAAAACTAACTACAACTACAACTAACCACAACTACAACTAAATACAACTACAACTAACTACAACTACAACTAACTACAACTACAACTAACTACAACTACAACTAACCACAACTACAACTAACTACAACTACAACTAACCACAACTACAACTAACTACAACTACAACTAACTACAACTACAACTAACCACAACTACAACTAACTACAACTACAACTAACTACAACTACAACTAACTACAACTACAACTAACTACAACTACAACTAACTACAACTACAACTAACTACAGCTACAACTAACTACAACTACAACTAACTACAACTACAACTATCTACAACTACAACTAACTACAACTACAACTAACTACAACTACAACTAACTACAACTACAACTAACTACAACTACAACTAACTACAACTAACCAAAACTACAACTAACTACAACTACAACTAACTACAACTACAACTAACTACAACTAACCACAACTACAACTAACTACAACTAACTACAACTAACCACAACTACAACTAACTACAACTACAACTAACTACAACTAACTACAACTACAACTAACTACAACTACAGCTAACTACAACTACAACTAACTACAACTAACTACAACTACAACTAACTACGACTACAACTAACTACAACTAACTACAACTACAACTAACTACAACTAACTACAACTAACTACAACTAACTACAACTAACTACAACTACAACTAACTACAACTACAACTAACTACAACTACAACTAACTACAACTACAAATAACTACAACTAACTACGACTACAACTAACTACAACTACAACTAACTACAACTAACTACAACTACAACTAACTACAAATACAACTAACTACAACTAACTACAACTACAACTTACTACAACTAACTACAACTACAACTAACTACAACTAACTACAACTACAACTAACTACAACTACATCTAACTACAACTAACTACAACTATCTACAACTAACTACAACTACACCAGTGAAACGTCCCACATAGTATTTCATATTTTATTTATTTGATATCTGTGCTTGTCTGCCTTTATATTCTGCTACCTATTGTTTTTTGTCCCCCTTGTCACCTCTCATCGTCTTTGTCTCACTTTTTCTATGCCTACATCTCCCTCAATTCACGAACTTCATAAAAAAAAAATCCTGGCCTAAGTCTTTTTCCGCCATTTTTTAGATCTATGTTTTCTTTTCGGGTTTCGATTTATTTGTTTAATTGTATAGTTTGATTGTTATAATTGAAGAAGACTTTTGTCGGAACGTTGTAGTTTGTCTGCTAGTTTATCTGCTCCATATAATTTTATGTTTATTTTCGATGTTTTTCAACTCGTATAAGTTGTTTCTTGATAATATTTTAGTTGTCTGGTATGTTTTCTCAGTACTGATAGATAACTTAAGTATAATTCTTATAAGGTACAATCAGACTGATAGTAAACTACAACTTAAATGTTAACACTCTATGTGGCTAAAACGTGAATATACTAGAAAGGATCTCTTTTTCAATAAAAAAAAATTGCTAATAAAAACAATTCAACTAAAATACCAATTGCACACAAATTAGTTAGCCGCGATAGCTCAGTCGTTAGTGCACTGCTTCTGAGGGCTGAGGACTAGAGTTCGGTTTCGGTCCGGATCAACGGCTTGTGCCGGATTTTTTCTGGGAAAGTAAAGCGGCACGGGCGTAATACCGACCACATTACCCCAAAAATCATGTGCCGAAGGTGTATACAAATTTATGGTCACTAACACCATATTCCCTATACGCCACTTGACGTTAAAGGGCTATTTGCTTTCATACTTAAACAAATTAGCTAAGCTAACACATTCATATATGTGTGCAGCGTTGTTGGCGTAATGCCACGAGTTGATGCGGGCATGGTGCCCTTTGACTCATTGATGTGGCGGGTCATAATGGCTTTCTTGACATTCCCGGCTCTCACTGGAGAAGTTGGAGTTCGTCTATCCCAGGCTATGCTGGGAATATACTAGTGCAGCCCAGAGTTACTGCAATACTGGGTCTTCTATACCAGCAACAGAGAACACGGCGATCCTAGCTTCTGTTAGCCATCCTGTTTTGACGTAGACTGTTACCAGGGGAGACCACGAGGAGGTAGAACTGCTAGGTCTTGGTCAGCTGATGGTGCGCCGACCCTGTAATTACGACCGCAGGTCCCAGATGCTTCTGCTCCCCCCTTTGTGCAGTGTCAAACACTGTAACAGCACCAATAAGTGTTGATCTCAACCATGAGTTGAATATAAATTCTTCAGGATATCTTCATTCATCAATTTTGCAACGTTTATAGAATCATAACTAAAATGTGATCTTACGATAAAAACAAGGAGCCGCGCGTAACATATGAAGTTGAATGTCTGATCAGTAACAAAACTGTGTTAAATCAATCTTCTTCCTCTTTTACTTTCCTTCCTCATTTGCCATTCAGCTTCGAAAGGAGATGTAATTTGCGGTCTTTTGCGCTTCTGTTGGCTTCTCCTGCTGTTATATTTCCTAATGTTTCTAATGTTCCATCAATCCATCTTTTTGTCGTGGTCGGCCCTTGGGTATGGTGCTCACGTAACGTTTATTGAAGGCTCGTGTCACGTGGCCAAATCATTTTATCTGTTGTTTCTTTATATATTCTGGCGGGAATTATTCCTAGCTTTTTTCTAATTTCTTCATTTCTGATCTTATATCTCAGGCTGATTCCTGTCATGTGTTTAACACATTTAATCTCATTAATGATTATTTTTCTTATTGTTCTTGCATCTAGGGTCCAGGACTGTCAATGGTAGCACAACTTTGGGATGAAGATTGTATTATAAAGTGCCCGATTTGCCTCTATAGTTATTTCCTTGTTGGACAATAGTGGTGATATCTGTCCAATGATTTGACAAGCTTTGTTGCATCTTGATTTATTTCTATCTATCTATCTATTGACCTTTCGAGCCGTAACCGGCCCATAGGGCGTAGACCAAGATACACCTTCTCCTATATGGATTTTTTGTTCTAGCAGTTTTCTTTTAAAGATATTTTATCAAATCTCGCCATCTGTCTCTGTTCTGTGCAAGCAGTTCTATCTCATTGAGGGAGCCGTCTCCTGCTGCTCTTGCCTCTCTCATCAATGTTCTTCTCAGTGTCTCCCTGGGTCTACCTCTTTTTCTTTTACCTGTTGTTTCCCATATGAGGGCTTGCTTTGCTATTCGGTTATTATCTATTCGGATTTATTTCTACTGTTAAATAAATTAATGTGACAAGTATGTGGTGTTAATTAGTATGTCACGAGTCTATGGAGAACAAATATACGAGCCTTGTGTTATGTGTGATGATAAAAGTAGAATGATGATGATGATGATGATGATGATGATGAATTAGTATGCAAGAGTACACTTTTGTTGGGAATTAGCCAGCACTGTAATAATACATGAGTATTATTATAGAGGGAAACTTCCGAGACAAATGATAATACATGAGTATTATTATAGAGGCAACAGCCGGGGTTCGTACCCTGGCGAGGACACCTGGGTTTTACTAATTCCCTAAAAATTAGTGGGAGCCGCGATAGCTCAGTGGTTAGTGAACTGGACTACTACGGACAAGGGGTAGGGTTCGATCCTAACCGACGGCTCCGGGTTCACCCAGCCTTAAATGGGTACCGGATTTTTTCTGGGAAAGTAAAAGCAGCACGGGCGTAATACCGACCACATTACCCCAAAAATCATGTGCTGAAGGTCTGTAAAATATAGGGTCACTAACACCATATTTCCCTATACGCCACTTGGCGTGACGGGGGGTACTTTACTTTACTTACTATTATTATAGAGGGAAACTTCCGAGGCAAATAATAATACATGAGTATTATTATAGAGGGAAACTTCCGAGACAAATAATAATACATGAGTATTATTATAGAGGGAAACTTCCGAGACAAATGATTATACATGAGTATTATTATAGAGGGAAACTTCCGAGACAAATAATAATACATGAGTATTATTATAGAGGGAAACTTCCGAGGCAAATAATAATACATGAGTATTATTATAGAGGGAAACTTCCGAGGCGATAATCAGCGAATCATTCAGAGGAAGAGGTATGTCTACAGCACTCGGGAAAAAATGACAAATAATCAACAACAGAAAAAAAAAAGAAAGAACAATATATAGACAGAAGCAGGATCGAACCAGTACTCAGTGGCACAGCGCCTTGCCACGTACGAGTGCTGTAAACATACCTCTTCCTCTGAATGGATTCGCTGAGCCATGCTAACCGTTTTACATTACTGGGGTAGAGTTAGTCAAGACATGAAGAAACCTCTACATTGCCCAAATGTCTAGTGGCTACCTTTACGAAAATGGGTGTTCATTTCATTCACCATTAATTCATTATCCTCACGGGCCTAAGACAAGTTATTGGTTGTCCCGTCGAGTTTCGCTTCAAAGGAGGTGGGTGTGGGCCAAATTGTTCTCCTCAGGGCTATGGTGTTAGTGCCCATTGGACGGAAAGTCGTAGTTCTTTACAATTGACGATTTGCTACAAGTTCTTGCTTGTTTCTCAGTCCCTTGGTTGTGTCTTCCCTAGTAGTAGTTCTGTTATAGCTATCGTTATACCAAGTCCTCGCCGGTATCACTGCAAGCGAATGAAAATCCATAATTGCTCAACTGCCCGTGTCAATGGAATCATCCGAATTAAAATCTCATGGAATATCCAAACAAAGAAAAGCAGATGCAGTCCCCATCGTAGCAAACACAGCACACGTCAAAAGATATAAGGCGAATCAGCTTCGACAGTGAACGCAACTGAACCGTCCTTCGTCATGCGATAGCATCATTCTTTGTAAGTAATGTGAATATAGAAACAACGTCCGGATGACGGTTTGCGCAGATCACTAAACTCTGTCGCTTCGGTAGCGAGCCGGACGTGGAATATGGGGTAACTGTAACAAGGAACACTTTTCAGACTGCGCCTCAACGGTTCCTTGCCGTCTTTCCTTCACATTGACCGGAAGTCCAATTGTTATGTGTAGCGTTTCTCTTGGTCTGTTTTGTTTTCATTTACCACATCGTTTTCATTTGAATGCCTGATGGGCAATTTATTTTTATCCGTTTTGAGTATAGGATGCATTTTTGGGACTTTCTAAGAAAACTGGACACGTATTCCTGTTTAGTTTCTTCTCTTATCTGTTCGTTTGAAAAGTTTTCTCTCCAATTGATGTTTGAGATTATTCGGAGACGTTTGTTTTCTAAGATAGATGGATGTATCACCGGGTAAGTGTTGACCCATTCTCATGTATTGTCAAACTAGACGGGAAATATAGGGTGAAGTATCCAGTCGTGGTCAATGCGAAGGTCAACACTCTCATCTGGGATAACACCGACGAGTAAGATGTAATCATTTATACAGACGGATCCGTGATACAACATCAAAGAAGTGCATGGGCAAAAAGAACAATAATACACAGTCACCTCAGTCTACATCCCTGGACATGCGGGAGTACGGGGAAATGAAAGAGCGGACAGGCTGGCTAGCTGTGCTGTCGTCGAAGATGCTCAACCAATGGGTCGGGCTGAGTCCATCGATGCCCTCCGAGATACGGGATGGGCACAGGACTTCGACAACAATGAGTCCACGCCACTCCTTTGGATGAGAGAGATGGGAGTTAAGATGGGCACAGAAACGAGAAATTAGTGGGTGTATAAGAGGACTTATCAGACCAACACATAAATGGAGTCGTCAGTCGCTGAACACTGAGAGACTTGCTGAGGAGGGGATCTGAGCACCAATGGATATGTTCGGAGAGCAATGATGATGACCCGCAAATAACTCAATAACTCAACTGAACTGGTGACAGGAAATGGTCGAAGTAGAATGTGCATTGTCTACCTGGAGCAGTGCATAGTCGAGCTCATTGATACATAGTAGAAAATTGTGTTTGAAATTATGGGACAGATTTATTCTTTTACCTTTGAAAATCGTTGATATAATTATCAGCATGTGCCATACCGGTTAGCGACGACCACCATGTCATCAACATAGGAAAAGAATAACAACAAATAGTGAGACAACATTTAAACAAATTATCTAACGGTAATCAAGGCCTTATTTTTAGGAGTTAGCTTGCATTGAACACAAATGTAGATGATAAAACCAGTTCTCAGAAACAGCGGCCATGTGGAGGCCAGTACTACATCGTATCAATGTTGATGTTGACTATTTTACCCTCTCACGATACAAAGCTATTTAGTATATTCACTCTTTGTCGTCAACAATCTCTTTTTTCTTTTATTTTTTAAGTATTAATCAACTTTTCTCTTCGCATGACGTCCTCGAGAAATGCCGATTGTTTCTTTCTGATGTTTTTTAAAATGAGCTCTTATTTTGTGATGGCCTTTTCGTTCGTTGATCTTATGGTCGTCCAACTCTCAACATATCGATATTCTAGTGCAGGTCTCAAGCACCTAATAATTAATGAGTCAAAACAAATGAATACGTAATCAAAAATGTAATTTCATTATAGAATTAAACAAAATTATACTTTTCTACCCATACAAATATAATATTCTTCTTTTCTGCGATCATGGCTCATTCAGACTAGGACTCCAGACTCTCTTATGAAGACAGCTGTCTGTTTGTTTCAGCTATCGGTTATTCCGTCGAGTTTCGCTTCCAGGGAGGCGGATGTAAGCCAAATTGTCCTCCTCAGGTCTGTATACTGGCGGCAATCCTGTAGAACATGTTTTGTTGTCATGTTATCCAGTGTACAGTGGCATTGGCTGGTAGTTACTATTTTGAATTTGGTGAACATGTGGTTTCTCATTCTGCTGTGGCCAGCGCGTAGGCGAAGTATGATGACTTGATCCCTCCTTGATAGTTGGAGTTATCTGTCCCTCTCATTATACTTTGGGTGTTCTGGCTTTTATTTTTCGTGTGATGATAGATTTTGCTTCAACGTAGTTGACCAGATCGGTCTCTTCTGGTAATCTCCCTCCCTCCTTAGCTTGTTGTCTGTGCATTCGTTTCCGTGTATATTACAGTGTGATGGTATCCACTGGATGACCACTATCTGGAAGTTATTGCATAGTTGGTCTATGGTTATTCTCAGGTCATCTAGCTCACTGTTCCTGAGTTTTTTGTTGTTGAGATGTTAGGACTGACAGTGCGTCTGTAAGTATCTCCTAATATAATATTCTTGTGCATGTTATTCGTGTCTTAAATACTCAGTTTTGCAGCACCTTTGAGTGCGCCTGTATCTGTTTTACAGTTGTTTGAGAATTTCCCATTAGGTATTGACTTACTGATCTCTTCCTAGTTATTCAGCCTTAAGAACACACCTCCTCCTCCATTTCTGGTGCCGTATGTAGCAGAGCCATTCGTGTATATGTGATTTAATATTCGAGTAATTATCAGAACAATGAAAATTATCAATATTCCTTTTCTGTGAACCATGAATTATCAAATCAATATTACTTTTTAAGAAAAACAAAACTTTTTTTTTTTTACTTTTTGTGTTAAATGGTAAAGGTCAAGTTCGAGACTTGAACCGGCGTCTTAGCACGCGAGTTTACACCCATATGTGCTCAGCCGCCTATCCAGAAATGTTCGGAGATTTCTGGATAGTGTCGCCTCAAGCATCGAAACTCAGATGCGAGGCGACATTCCTCACCTTCCCAGGGTAATACCATGGTACCCATTTCTGCCAACGGCTGGGTCGACCGTGGGGGTATTTTTTTTTCCAACCACGAGTACAATTCACACTGTTCCCAGCGGGAATCGAACACAGGTTGACACGGTTGAACGTCGGTAGTCCAGTCGGGTTGTTTTCCCAACTAGGCTACCGAGGCCCCACCCAAGGGATCTTGCTTTACAACTTGAGTTACTAGTTTACACTTGCACAACTCTGTGGACTCTGCCGTGGACGCTGACAATGCAGTGACGATTGTCACGATTACTGTTAGAAACTAAATATAACTTTCAAAATAATATTTCAACATTTTTCTTCTCAAATGTTCAAAATTGTGTAAATTGTTCAAGTTGTCTTTAGAACGGAATGGCTTCACATTGCAGGCAGGGCAAATCCCGTATCTGTTCAGCCCCCGTTCCAGCAAAATACAAAGTTGTCCTTCTTGATCGTTTATACTGTTCCTTTGGACGCGTTGTGTTCGAGTGACAATGGGAAACAATTGTAATGTTTTAAAAATGAGAGTAAACCGTGATTGTAAACAATGAAGGGATCAATTGTTTGAATGTCGCACCCGGGTCAATTTGGACAATATTCGAGTTCAATGTAAAAGTTGGCAGAAAGGTCGAGAAAGAAATGTGTAAGCGACCATTACAAATGCGAGAAACATAATCAGCTTTTGTAAAATGAATTGTCTGCTCTGTTCTGTTCATGGAATAAGTATCACTGCGGTCGAGAATTTCCCATGTCCGTTCCACTCATGTCACAGCTCCCGCCAAAGCAGGGTGACAAATTAAGCCACTTCTGTGATTGACTTCGGTGAAGCCCTAAATTCGGCGCAGGCGAGGATTTCAAGCGACTTCCATCGAATAGAGAGTTCACAGTCAGTTCCTTTCTCCAGTTTCTTCGAAAACATAAAAAACTAAAGCAGATGAAACGGTTGAAGTGACTGCTTCAGTTTCAGCAAAAACAGGGCGGAATGGAGCTATTTCGATTTTGCATTGTTTGCTGCTGCCGTTGGCAAGATCTAACTCCAATTCCAGTCAAGTCGGCTGATGGCGACAATTTCAAACGACATCACCGAAATAAGAGGGACCACAGTCACTTCAAACGACATCACCGAAATAAGAGGGACCACAGTCACTTCAAACGACATCACCGAAATAAGAGGGACCACAGTCACTTCAAACGACATCACCGAAATAAGAGGGACTACAGTCACTTCAAACGACATCACCGAAATAAGAGGGACCACAGTCACTTCAAACGACATCACCGAAATAAGAGGGACCACAGTCACTTCAAACGACATCACCGAAATAAGAGGGACTACAGTCACTTCAAACGACATCACCGAAATAAGAGGGACTACAGTCACTTCAAACGACATCACCGAAATAAGAGGGACCACAGTCACTTCAAACGACATCACCGAAATAAGAGGGACCACAGTCACTTCAAACGACATCACCGAAATAAGAGGGACCACAGTCACTTCAAACGACATCACCGAAATAAGAGGGACCACAGTCACTTCAAACGACATCACCGAAATAAGAGGGACCACAGTCACTTCAAACGACATCACCGAAATAAGAGGGACCACAGTCACTTCAAACGACATCACCGAAATAAGAGGGACCACAGTCACTTCAAACGACATCACCGAAATAAGAGGGACCACAGTCACTTCAAACGACATCACCGAAATAAGAGGGACCACAGTCACTTCAAACGACATCACCGAAATAAGAGGGACCACAGTCACTTCAAACGACATCACCGAAATAAGAGGGACCACAGTCACTTCAAACGACATCACCGAAATAAGAGGGACCACAGTCACTTCAAACGACATCACCGAAATAAGAGGGACCACAGTCACTTCAAACGACATCACCGAAATAAGAGGGACCACAGTCACTTCAAACGACATCACCGAAATAAGAGGGACCACAGTCACTTCAAACGACATCACCGAAATAAGAGGGACTACAGTCACTTCAAACGACATCACCGAAATAAGAGGGACCACAGTCACTTCAAACGACATCACCGAAATAAGAGGGACCACAGTCACTTCAAACGACATCACCGAAATAAGAGGGACCACAGTCACTTCAAACGACATCACCGAAATAAGAGGGACCACAGTCACTTCAAACGACATCACCGAAATAAGAGGGACCACAGTCACTTCAAACGACATCACCGAAATAAGAGGGACCACAGTCACTTCAAACGACATCACCGAAATAAGAGGGACCACAGTCACTTCAAACGACATCACCGAAATAAGAGGGACCACAGTCACTTCAAACGACATCACCGAAATAAGAGGGACCACAGTCACTTCAAACGACATCACCGAAATAAGAGGGACCACAGTCACTTCAAACGACATCACCGAAATAAGAGGGACTACAGTCACTTCAAACGACATCACCGAAATAAGAGGGACCACAGTCACTTCAAACGACATCACCGAAATAAGAGGGACCACAGTCACTTCAAACGACATCACCGAAATAAGAGGGACTACAGTCACTTCAAACGACATCACCGAAATAAGAGGGACTACAGTCACTTCAAACGACATCACCGAAATAAGAGGGACCACAGTCACTTCAAACGACATCACCGAAATAAGAGGGACCACAGTCACTTCAAACGACATCACCGAAATAAGAGGGACCACAGTCACTTCAAACGACATCACCGAAATAAGAGGGACCACAGTCACTTCAAACGACATCACCGAAATAAGAGGGACCACAGTCACTTCAAACGACATCACCGAAATAAGAGGGACCACAGTCACTTCAAACGACATCACCGAAATAAGAGGGACCACAGTCACTTCAAACGACATCACCGAAATAAGAGGGACCACAGTCACTTCAAACGACATCACCGAAATAAGAGGGACCACAGTCACTTCAAACGACATCACCGAAATAAGAGGGACCACAGTCACTTCAAACGACATCACCGAAATAAGAGGGACCACAGTCACTTCAAACGACATCACCGAAATAAGAGGGACCACAGTCACTTCAAACGACATCACCGAAATAAGAGGGACCACAGTCACTTCAAACGACATCACCGAAATAAGAGGGACCACAGTCACTTCAAACGACATCACCGAAATAAGAGGGACCACAGTCACTTCAAACGACATCACCGAAATAAGAGGGACCACAGTCACTTCAAACGACATCACCGAAATAAGAGGGACCACAGTCACTTCAAACGACATCACCGAAATAAGAGGGACCACAGTCACTTCAAACGACATCACCGAAATAAGAGGGACCACAGTCACTTCAAACGACATCACCGAAATAAGAGGGACCACAGTCACTTCAAACGACATCACCGAAATAAGAGGGACCACAGTCACTTCAAACGACATCACCGAAATAAGAGGGACCACAGTCACTTCAAACGACATCACCGAAATAAGAGGGACCACAGTCACTTCAAACGACATCACCGAAATAAGAGGGACCACAGTCACTTCAAACGACATCACCGAAATAAGAGGGACCACAGTCACTTCAAACGACATCACCGAAATAAGAGGGACTACAGTCACTTCAAACGACATCACCGAAATAAGAGGGACCACAGTCACTTCAAACGACATCACCGAAATAAGAGGGACCACAGTCACTTCAAACGACATCACCGAAATAAGAGGGACTACAGTCACTTCAAACGACATCACCGAAATAAGAGGGACCACAGTCACTTCAAACGACATCACCGAAATAAGAGGGACCACAGTCACTTCAAACGACATCACCGAAATAAGAGGGACCACAGTCACTTCAAACGACATCACCGAAATAAGAGGGACCACAGTCACTTCAAACGACATCACCGAAATAAGAGGGACCACAGTCACTTCAAGCTTCAATTCACTCGAATAAGTCGAAAAAAAAATAAAAAACAGAAATCAGTTTCTCTCTCTCTCTCTGCGATCAGGACCCAATCAGAGTAGGATTCCAGCTCCTCACATGAACTCATCTGTCAGGTTAGGTGTGTTACAAACAGAACATCACACTTAGAGTCTGCCAGATCCACTCTGATTGAACACCCGTTAAAAACGTTGCACTGTGTTCTGCGCCAGTGGCCCAGTGCATCCGATTTCAGCCAGCATTTTATTCATGTCTGCTTTCCCTAGCCTTTGATTGTCCCCAATCTTCCTGCAAGGCAGCAGGTGATCTTTTCTGTAGGGCGATTCTGCCCTTAGATGGTCGGCCCTACCAGGTTTACGAGCACCATCTGCCCGAGTCACTAGAGGTGACTAACACAGACATGCGTTAAGACACCATAAAAATTGTTTTAGTTTTGGCTTTCTCTAAAGGGGCACGCGGCAATGACCGCAATCTATCTCAGAAACAACTGTTTCCCCTATCTTTGTTTAAACTAATTTCAAGACACATAGATATCTATATTTTAAGTTAATTGCCTTTGATTATGAAAAGGTTTGGGGCGTGCATTTAGATCTTAAAACACTTCTAGGCTTTCATTACTAGGAAATTGTCATTTTCCATTCTAGTAAAACACAAAATCTGCTGTAGAATATCATTCTTTTTTCTGGCCTCTTAAGTGTCTTCATAAATATGTTAGTGTTAGTTCATTGGCGGATTCGGACAGTGATTCGTTGATGAAGCTGTAAAGTGATTCGTTGATGAAGCGGTAAAGTGATACGTTGATGAAGCTGTAAAGTGATACGTTAATGAAGCTGTAAAGTGATACGTTAATGAAGCGGTAAAGTGATACGTTAATGAAGCGGTAAAGTGATACGTTGATGAAGCGGCAAAGTGATACGTTGATGAAGCGGTAAAGTGATACGTTGATGAAGCGGCAAAGTGATACGTTGATGAAGCGGTAAAGTGATACGTTGATGAAGCGGTAAAGTTATACGTTGATGAAGCTGTAAAGTGATACGTTGATGAAGCTGTAAAGTGATACGTTGATGAAGCGGTAAAGTGATACGTTGATGAAGCGGTAAAGTTATACGTTGATGAAGCTGTAAAGTGATACGTTGATGAAGCTGTAAAGTGATACGTTGATGAAGCGGTAAAGTGATACGTTGATGAAGCGGCAAAGTGATACGTTGAACTCTTGAAACTCTCATGAATGGGTTTCATGCCGTCACGCTGAGTTAAAGTTAAACAATAATCTTCTTTGGTTCTCGTTCAACTAGTTGTGTATTCATTGACAGTATGCTAATCATAAAGAAAACAGAAAAATCGCTAAATCTTGACTTAGAAATGTTGGACTGGAGAATAAGGATAGAATATAATAGAAGTAAGGTAACCCGGACAAGGACTAGAGTATGCGGATAGAGGTATATCAATTTATATATAACAACTGAAGGACTTGCTGTGGAGGGGATCTGCGCACATATGAACATGTTCAGAGTGCATTGATGATGACCGGCAAATAACTCAATAACTCATTAAATCTCTCTCTCTCTCTCTCTCTCTCTCTCTCTCTCTCTCTGCGATCAAGACTCGGTCAGAGTAGGATTCCAGACTCTCTCATGAAGGCAGCTGTCTGTTTAAGTGATTCGATTGCCCCTTATAGTTTCTCTTCCAGGGAGGTGGGTGTGGACCACATTGCTCTTCTCAGGTATGTGTACTGGGGGCAATTCTGTAGAACATGTTTTGTAGTCATATTGTCCAGTGTACAGTGGCATAGACTTGTTGTACCTATTTTGAATTTGGTGAACATGTGATTTCTCATTCTATTATGGCAAGTGCGTAGACGAAGTATGATGACTTGATCCCTCCTTGATAGTTGGTGGTATCCGTCCCTCTCATTAGGCTTTGGGTCTTCTCGTTTCCATTTTTCATGGTACTGACCTTGGATGGATTTGGCTTCATCATAACTGAGCGGATGGTTCTCTTGTGGTAATCTCCCTCCCTCTTTAGCTAATTTGTCTGCGCGATCGTTCCCGTGTATATTACAGTGTGATTGTAAACACTGAATGACTACTCTCTGTAAATTATTACATAGTTGGTTCAGAGTTGTTCTCAAGTCATCTAGTTCATTGTTCTTATGGATTTTTAGAGCTGATAGTACTGACAGTGCATCAGTCAGAATCACCAATTTATTGTGAATGTTTTTTTCTGCTGAGTAGCTCATTAAGCTACTAAGAAATGATAGACATAATAGTAAAAGAAAGCACAAAGAAAGGTCTCAGTCCGAATAGTAAGAAAACAGAAGTAATGGTCATATCGAAGAAACAATCATCACCAGCATGCAGCTTAAAAATAAAAGGGACAAATTTGAAACAAGTACAACGCGACAAATACTTGGGCACAATAATAACATCGGATGGAAGATGCACCACAGAAATAAAAAGTAGAATAGCTCAGGCCAAAATAGCATTTCAGAAAATGAAAAATATCTTGTGCAACAAATCTATGTCAATAGAAATGAGAACGAGAGTTCATCGGTGCAATTTAGAACCAATTCTGACCTATGGAAGTGAGTCATGGACAGTAGACAAACAAATGAAAAGACGATTATAGGCCACAGAGATGGGATTTCTCAGAAGAATGTTAAAAGTTCCCTGGACAGCTAAAAAGACCAATGAGGAAGTTCTTAAAGAGGCCAACACAAAACGGGAGCTCTTAAAAAACATCAGAAAGAAGCAATCAACATTTTTCGGGCACATCATGAGAAGAGGAAAGTTGGAATACTTGGTTAAACTGGCAAAATAAAAGGAAAGAGAGATCGCGGACGATAAAGAGATAAAATACTGGATAGCTTGGTGTCATGGCATGGAAAACAGTCAACAATAGAACTGATACGATGCGCTGTAGATAGAAGATTATGGAAGAACATGATCGCCCACGCCAACCTGTATGGCACATGATAAGCTCATTAAGTAACAAATAACCTTAGAAAGAACTTATCCTATTTCCTAGTGCAGTAAAGTGCTCAAGAGTGCTGATAATCTTAGAAAGAACTTATCCTATTTCCTAGTGCAGTAAAGTGCTCAAGAGTGCTGATAATCTTAGAAAGAACTTATCCTATTTCCTAGTGCAGTAAAGTGCTCAAGAGTGCTGATAATCTTAGAAAGAACTTATCCTATTTCCTAGTGCAGTAAAGTGCTCAAGAGTGCTGATAACCTTAGAAAGAACCTATCCTATTTGCTAGTGCAGTAAAGTGCTCAAGAGTGCTGATAACCTTAGAAAGAACTTATCCTATTTGCTAGTGCAGTAAAGTGCTCAAGAGTGCTGATAACCTTAGAAAGAACTTATCCTAATTCCTAGTGCAGTAAAGTGCTCAAGAGTGCTGATAACCTTAGAAAGAACTTATCCTATTTCCTAGCGCAGTAAATTGCTCAAGAGTGCTATATGGCCCTTTTCGTCTTGTCAGACGGTCTAGTGGAGGCTATTGCGTATTTTTTTGAGGTATTGTTTTTGCCGAACAGCTTCTCTCGTGGCTAATTCTACCAATGTTTGACAAACACACGCGGTCACATAATGAACAGGTCAGGCTCGCTGGTCCACAGGGTTTACCATCCTTTTTCATGAGTCTCTTCTCTTCTAAGTCCTGTCTTAGAACAGTCTCAAATGTTGTTATACCGTTCCTTATACGTGCTCTCCATGATGTGCGATCACTTGCCAGATGTTGCCAGTCGTTTTCACAGATGGAGAAGTCTTTCAGAGATGATTTGCAGATATCTCTATATCGTAGTTTAGGTCTGCCGATTTGTCGTTTTCCGTGTTTTAGCTCGCCATATAGTATTTGCCTAGGAATGCGTTTTTCTTCCATCCGTTGGACATGCTCCAGCCATCTTAGCCTTCGACTTCTGAGCATCGACATGATTGTTAGGGTCTTAGCACGTTGCAGGACAGTTAAGTTGGTTATTTTGTCCTGCCATTTGATGTGCATTATTTTGCGGAGTGCTGATAACCTTAGAAAGAACTTATCCTATTTCCTAGCGCAGTAAATTGCTCAAGAGTGCTGTAAAATCTCTATCCTGACCAAATGTTGCTATCGTTGAAAATCGTTATATTTTATCTTACATTCATTTTTATTCAGATTACATTTCTTTATCTTCCTCCATCCATAGAGACAGACAGTCCGCATCTATAGGGATGAAATGAAGGCTAAATACGATCCAAACCGGTTTGTTTGATGTACATCTATGCTTTTCATGTAAGCTGTAACGACAATGTGTTCTCTAATGTCATCATTCTCATTCTGTCTTTTCTCTTGATATTAATGATGGTACTGAAGCCTCTTATTTCAATGACGTGTGATCTTTCTTTCCTATGTCTTTCAAAGGAAACATGGGGGTCTTTGAAGTTGTCGAGTTGAGTTATATTTAACCATGATATTTAATTTGTTGCTTCTGTATTTAACAAAAATTATATAAATATATATTCACACGTTGCAGTTTGCAACAAGTGCTTACTTCGTAAGAAAATTCGGTTCCGACACTCGTCACGAAAGTTATCGGTACTGGTAATAAAAGGTTTCAGTATTCGCCACGAAATGCTTCGACACTCGCCACTTAAAGGTTCCGTACTCGCTAGGAAATATTTCAGTACTCGCCACGAAAACAACAAGTTTCAGTACTCGCCACGAAAAGTTTCAGTACTCGCCACGAAAAGTTTCAGTACTCGCCACGAAAACAACAAGTTTCAGTACTCGCCACGAAAAGTTTCAGTACTCGCCACGAAAAGTTTCAGTACTCGCCACGAAAACAACAAGTTTCAGTACTCGCCACGAAAAGTTTCAGTACTCGCCACGAAAACAACAAGTTTCAGTACTCGCCACGAAAAGTTTCAGTACTCGCCACGAAAAGTTTCAGTACTCGCCACGAAAAGTTTCAGTACTCGCCACGAAAGATTTCAGTATTCGCCTCGAAAAGTTTCAGTACTCGCCATGAACAGTTTCAGTATTCACCACAAAAGGTTTCAGTACTCGCACCAAAAATTGTCGGTACTCGCCACGGAAGATTTCAGTACTCGCCACGAAAACTTTCAGTAGTCGCCACGAAAAGTTTCAGTACTCACTACGAAAAGTTTCAAGAATCGCCATGAAAAGTTTCGGTACTCGCCACGAAAAGTTTCAGTAATCGCCGCGAAAAGTTCCAGTACTCGCCATGATAAGTTTCGGTACTCGCCACGAAAAGTTTCGGTACTCGCTACTGAAGGTTTCGGTCCCCACCAAAACTTGATTTGCCATCGGAGACGATTCTGTAGTTTACAAGGAATGATTCTGTGGAATTACCCACATGTTTTCATGTGGGTTGATGTCAAGACTATTTCCTGCGCCACTTCGATACTGTCACATTCTTCTCTTGCAGCCACGGCCAAGTGGCATGGGTTGTATACTTTGGGTCATAGTCTTGTTGAGATGTCTACCAAAATGGCAGAAGGTGCCCCTCTACTATGTTGATGCCTCTTTCTTTTGTGAAAATTCCAGCGAAAATACCTTGCGGTGTGATACCTTCTCGCTGACAACCTACAATCCGGGTTCTGGGGTTGTTATGGAAGTTGTAATCAGGACATGTGTTAAGGACACTCACTGAAGAGAAAGTGAAAGTGAGTGGATGAGCTCCATGGCGTTCACCACGCACCAGTGGGCTTTGGGTCTGCATTTATTCAGTTCAACTTCCCCCCTGCCCTGTGTTACGGCTGGGTCGCACTCAAGACCATCTTTGCACCAACAGGAGGGACGGCATGTAGGTGTTGTCTTAACACAAAGTTAAGGGGTACCGAATTGTGAGCTACCAGAATCACAGAGACGGTCATTTCATTCTTTTTTTTTTTAATATAAATATTTTTTTTTTTCATTTCTCCGTTAAAGATATAAAACTGTGTTATCTTGGGCACAAAGTCAAAAACGGTGTTTTTGAAGTTATAAAACTGTGTTATCTTGAACACAAAGTTAAGGGGTACCGAATTGTGAGCTAGTAGAATCACAGAGACGGTCGTGTCATACATCAACCACAACACCTGGCCATTGTGAAGCTATGAACGCTTCATTTACCTTTTGATGATGTGCACAGCAAACACTACTCACCACCCGAAACCGCGTTAATGATATAAGGGTCCTGGCAAATAAATGCGTATAATTGCGAAGCTGCAGTAAAGCTAATTTTAAGGAGAAAAATGGACAAAAAATTATAGAAAAACACATTACAAAAACGGTGTTGTTAAAGCTTTAAGTAATAAGTGGACAATACAAATTAGAACAACGTTTCGGCTCAATAGTCCTTCAGCAGGAAGAAATATACAACACACTCACAAATATGTATTTAAAATGTAAAAATGTAATCAATAATACAAAAAAACGTTTCGAAGACATTGTTACTTGGATTCATTCACACGTACCCCATGCGCACTAACTTTCATTTTCTTCTGGCCACAGCGCATACATGGGTATTTTTTTCTCTCTTATTTTTATTTTTATTCTATATACGTACCTGTGTGTGTGTGTGTTGCGTGGTTGTTCCTGCTGAAGATCTTTTGAGCTGAAACGTCATTCTAATTTGTATCGTCCACTTATTACTTAAAGCTTTAACCATACAGTTGTTTTCTACTTATTTTTCTGCATTTTTATTTCAGTTCTCCGTTAGCGTTGTAAAACTGGCGTACCCAAACATTAACTCTAAGTTATAAAGCTGTTGGCGAGCCAGTCAAGTTCCTGCGATCTATTCATTGTTTCGAGTGTGAAAATCGCTAGTAAAGTTCAGATTGTCTCAAGGGACCTTCTATTGACAAAGATTAGTTATACCAGACTTAAAATAATACATTTCGATTTGAACAGTCCCAGAAGTGTTGCCGAATAAACTAGAACAAAAATACAGTGCATTTTAGAGTTGAACATCATTCTATCATAATCTTTGTAGATTGATGAGCAATCAAGCTTTGTCTATATAACATAACCATTTTATGCTATTAATTACTGTAAATGATTCCAAAATGTAAGTGGAAATCGTATTGAGATAATACCTACAGACTACTATATTGCTGAGACTAATGACCTACAGACCTCTGTATTACCAGGACTAATGAGCTACAAACTACTGAATTGTTGAGAATAATGATCTACAGACTGCTGTTTTGTTTGATATAAATATTTACAAACTACTGTTTTGTTTGGTATAATTATCTACAGACTACTGTTTTGTTTGGTATAATGATCTACAGGCTACTGTTTTGTTTGGTATAATGATCTACAGATTGCTGTTTTGTTTGGTATAATGATCTACATACTACTGTTTTGTTGGGTGTAATGATCTACAGACTACTGTTTTGTTGGGTCTAATGATCTACAGACTGCTGTTTTGTTGGGTCTAATGATCTACAGACTGCTGTTTTGTTGGGTCTAATGATCTACAGACTACTGTTTTGTTGGGTCTAATGATCTACAGACTACTGTTTTGTTGGGTCTAATGATCTTCAGACTGCTGTTTATTGGGTATAATGATCTACATACTGCTGTTTTATTGGGACTAATTATCTACAGACTGCTGTTCTGTTTGGTCAAATGATCTACAGACTGCTGTTTTGTTGAGAATAATGATCTACATATTACTGTTTTGCTGGAATTAATGGTTTACAAAATACTATTTTATTTAGTTTTATAATAATCAATATATTACTGTTTTATTGAGACTAATTACCTACAGCCTACTGTTTTATTTAGACTAATTACCTACAGCCTACTGTTTTATTGAGACTAATTACCTACAGCCTACTGTTTTATTGAGACTAATTACCTACAGCCTACTGTTTTATTGAGACTAATTACCTACAGCCTACTGGTGTATTGAGACTAATTACCTACAGCCTACTGTTGTATTGAGACTAATTACCTACAGCCTACTGTTTTATTGAGACTAATAACGACATTGCAGAAATAGACAATACTTCAGGCGAACGAAAGATAGATAGATAGATTGAGACTAATTACCTACAGCCTACTGTTTTATTGAGACTAATTACCTACAGCCTACTGTTTTATTGAGACTAATTACGTACAGCCTACTGTTTTATTGAGACTAATTACCTACAGCCTACTGTTTTATTGAGACTAATTACCTACAGCCTACTGTTTTATTGAGACTAATTACCTACAGCCTACTGTTTTATTGAGACTAATTACCTACAGCCTACTGTTTTATTGAGACTAATTACCTACAGCTTACTGTTTTATTGAGATTAATTACCTACAGCCTACTGTTTTATTGAGACTAATTACCTACAGCCTACTGTTTTATTGAGACTAATTACCTACAGCCTACTGTTGTATTGAGACTAATTACCTACAGCCTACTGTTTTATTGAGACTAATTACCTACAGCCTACTGTTTTATTGAGACTAATTACCTACAGCCTACTGTTTTTTAGAGTAATAATCTACGATTTACCCTATTTAGTTTAGTGAGTGACCAAAAGATTACGGTTGTGAAAAATGTGAAGTCTTTTTGTGATTATTGTTTGTTGTTAGGACAGACAATTCACCACCATAGTCGCTTTGTCATTTTCAAAATGTAGCAAAATAAATGTTAAGGAAAAATTCCACTTCTCGCTGATTGTGCTCCACTTTATGGTTGTCACATCTGATTGCTCGCTGTTGTATTTCGGTAAAATCGCAAATTTACTGATAAAATTGTAAATTTCTAGCATAAAATCTGAACTATGTATAACTATCTACAGCATATCTAATTAAGCTTTATTTTGTACAAATCGAATTTCATTAAGATGTAGAAAATGATCTGAAATAAAATTGAAAATTGATTATATATATATGGGAGCCACGATAGCTCAGTGGTTAATTAACTGGACTACAAAGGACAAGAGGTAGGGTTCGATCCAAACCGACGGCTTTCGGTTCACCCAGCATTTAATGGGTACCGGATATTTTTCTGCGAAACTAAAGAAGTACGGGCGTAATACCGACCACATTACCCCAAAAATCATGTGCCGAAAGTCTGTAAAATGTATGGTCACTAACACCATATTCACTATACGCTACTTGGCGTGACGGGTGTACTTTACTATATATATTTGTTGTTGTGTTCTGTTATCAGCTAGTCTATATCTTATAATGTATTGGATAGGTAGAAAGTTATTGATAACAGTTTACTCTTGTTTCTATCGTTATGATAAATACGTCATTTCTGTTATGTTGCAATTTTTAAAAAATGATGATTCGGAATAAAGACCGCATGCAATAATTGTCACGAGTTAGTCACTTCAAGATTTACTTTTTGCTTCATGTATAGTCAATTTGGGATGGCTCAGACAAAAACAGCTTTCCAAATAAAAGTAGGAAGATACTGTACAATCCATTTTTGACAATAGAGACAAGAAAAAGAGTTCTTAAATGTTATGTAGAGCAAGTCTTAAACATATAGATGTGAATCATGGACAATAGGACAACAGACAAGAAAATCATTGAAGGCTGTAGAAATGTGGTTTTACAGAAGAATGTTGAGAATACCACGGACAACTAAGATGAGAAATGAAAACGTTCTGAATGAGACCAAAGCAAAAAGAGAGCTAATGTCCAAAATTAGGAAGAAATAATCATCACTTTTTTGGGCATGTAATGAGAAATGAACAGCTGGAATATATTGTAACAACTAGGAAAATTGAGGGACGAAGAGGTAAACGGAAGCAAAGAGAAAAGATACTAGACAGTGTAAGAGAATGGCTTGGCAGAAGGTCAACAACAGAAATGATAAATAACTGTCGAGATCAAAATTTGTAGAGAGACATGATCACCTACGCCAGCTGGTATGGTACTTGATGATGTTCGTAAATTTGTTTGGTATCTATTTTTATAAAGTGGACCTTTTTCCTTTTAACCCTTTGTTACTACGACTGGTTGCCAAAACCTGACGCGGAATAGTCTCCTAGCAACCCTGTTGTCACATGTCATTTGTTACTTTTCTTATATACATCTTTGTATTGGTCTTATATTTTAATTTCCCCTTCTAATTTATTTATTCTTGAATTAGTTCAGTCCTGTTAAAGCATGGTTACGACACCCAAAAAAAAAATGTCATAGAACATTTGAAACAAAAAAGAAAACATTACGTTCTGGTTTCAATTACCCTAATTGGAATGTTCAAGGAAAATGTAAATATAAAAACGTTGTCGGATTGACTGAAACTAATCTCTTAGATTCTATCAACACAAAACAAGAGTAATTGATTCCGCAGCAGGGAGACAGGCAGATGCAACTTTTAATGTGAAAGGTCGCATTAAATATTTACACTTCCTCTTCTTCCTTGTTAAAATACTCTATAAATTACACTTACTTTTATTTGAAGATTTCATTTTTTTGTGTAATTAGATGAATGGGTGTCAGAATTGATACAAATCTGTAATTGTGACAAAGGGAGACAACGAGGGAGATGGATAAGCTGAATAAAAGAAACATATTCGAGAAATAAAACATTTCTATCTTAACAGCGTTCAAATACTCGAAGAACGACACTACTTAAAGAGAAGAGGCTAAACAGAACAAGTAATAAACATCTAATCTAGGGGAACGGTGATAGCTCAATGGTTAGTGAACTGGACTAGAGAAGCCACGATAGCTCAATGGTTAGTGAACTGAACTACAGAAGCCACGATAGCTCAATGGTTAGTGAACTGGACTAGAGAAGTCACGATAGCTCAATGGTTAGTGAACTGGACTACAGAAGCCACGATAGCTCAATGGTTAGTGAACTGGACTACAGAAGCCACGATAGCTCAATGGTTAGTGAACTGGACTACAGAAGCCACGATAGCTCAATGGTTAGTGAACTGGACTACAGAAGCCACGATAGCTCAATGGTTAGTGAACTGGACTACAGAAGCCACGATAGCTCAATGGTTAGTGAACTGGACTACAGAAGCCGCGATAGCTCAATGGTTAGTGAACTGGACTACAGAAGCCACGATAGCTCAATGATTAGTGAACTGGACTACATAAGCCAAGATAGCTCAGTGGTTAGTGAACTGGACTACAAAAGCCAAGATAGCTCAGTGGTTAGTGAACTGGACTACAGAAGCCACGATAGCTCAATGATTAGTGAACTGGACTACAAAAGCCAAGATAGCTCAGTGGTTAGTGAACTGGACTACAGAAGCCACTATAGCTCAATGGTTAGTGAACTGGACTACAGAAGCCGCGATAGCGCAATGGTAGTGAACTGCACTACAGAAGCCACGATAGCTCAATGGTTAGTGAACTGGACTAGAGAAGCCACGATAGCTCAATGGTTAGTGAACCGGACTACAGAAGCCACGATAGCTCAATGGTTAGTGAACTGGACTACAGAAGCCGCGATAGCTCAGTGGTTAGTGAACTGGACTACAGAAGCCACGATAGCTCAATGGTTAGTGAACTGGACTACAGAAGCCGCGATAGCTCAATGGTTAGTGAACTGCACTACAGAAGCCACGATAGCTCAATGGTTAGTGAACTGCACTACAGAAGCCACGATAGCTCAATGGTTAGTGAACTAGACTACAGGAGCCACGATAGCTCAGTGGTTAGTGAACTGGACTACAGAAGCCACGATAGCTCAGTGGTTAGTGAACTGGACTACAGAAGCCACGATAGCTCAGTGGTTATTGAACTGGACCACAGTAGCCACGATAGCTCAATGGTTAGTGAACTGGATTACAAGAGCCACGATAGCTCAGTGGTTAGTGAACTGGACCACAGGAGCCACGATAGCTCAATGGTTAGTGAACTGGACTACAGAAGCCACTATAGCTCAATGGTTAGTGAACTGGACTACAGAAGCCACTATAGCTCAATGGTTAGTGAACTGGACTACAGGAACAGCCTTAGCTCAGTGGTTAGTGAACTGGACTACAGGAACAGCCTTAGCTCAGTGGTTAGTGAACTGGACTACAGGAACAGCCTTAGCTCAGTGGTTAGTGAACTGGACTACAGGAACAGCCTTAGCTCAGTGGTTAGTGAACTGGACTACAGGAACAGCCTTAGCTCAGTGGTTAGTGAACTGGACTACAGGAACAGCCTTAGCTCAGTGGTTAGTGAACTGGACTACAGGAACAGCCTTAGCTCAGTGGTTAGTGAACTGGACTACAGGAACAGCCTTAGCTCAGTGGTTAGTGAACTGGACTACAGGAACAGCCTTAGCTCAGTGGTTAGTGAACTGGACTACAGGAACAGCCTTAGCTCAGTGGTTAGTGAACTGGACTACAGGAACAGCCTTAGCTCAGTGGTTAGTGAACTGGACTACAGGAACAGCCTTAGCTCAGTGGTTAGTGAACTGGACTACAGGAACAGCCTTAGCTCAGTGGTTAGTGAACTGGACTACAGGAACAGCCTTAGCTCAGTGGTTAGTGAACTGGACTACAGGAACAGCCTTAGCTCAGTGGTTAGTGAACTGGACTACAGGAACAGCCTTAGCTCAGTGGTTAGTGAACTGGACTACAGGAACAGCCTTAGCTCAGTGGTTAGTGAACTGGACTACAGGAACAGCCTTAGCTCAGTGGTTAGTGAACTGGACTACAGGAACAGCCTTAGCTCAGTGGTTAGTGAACTGGACTACAGGAACAGCCTTAGCTCAGTGGTTAGTGATCCGGCCTAAACAGGACGAGAGGTCGGTTCAACCCTGATCAACGGCTTCCAGGTTTAACCGGCCAGTAATGGGTACCTGATTTCTTTGTGTGGGAAAGTAAAGCGGGACGGTGAAATACCGACCATATTACCCCAAAAATATGTGCCGAAGGTTTATAAAAAAATATGGTCATCAACACTATCTTCCCTATACCCCACGTGACGTGACGGGACACTTTACTTTACATACAACATCTACAGCCATTAGATGACATTATACAATTCTACTTCTCCTGCAAAGCTTCAGGGCAACATCAGATGGATAAAAGAAAGAAAGAAAATGATGTAATACTGAGAAAAATAAAAAGAAAGAATAAGGTGAACCTGGAATCACTAAAATGCTAAGATACTCTGAAAACTCATAACCTGTGGGCTGTATATAAAATCTTCAGTCCCATGAATTTGGTATACATCAAGGGTGGTACAACGCATTAAAAGTGGTCACATTTTCTCAAATCATTGGCAAATCAATGATCGAGTCTTCTATTACTTCGAACACATTTATTTTCTGACATCAGGTGTGTTTCTTACTTGTTCACTGTCTACGCTGATAAGTATACAATGGATCAAATATAAGTAAAGGTTTAAGGGTTTTATTAGGTAACGCATGTATCATTATATTTAATTTGAGAGAAAATTTGTATCGTTTTACCGTGACACTCCCGCCAAAAAGAAAAATAAATAATGTCAAGAGTTACGGAACCTTGCAGGATAATAGTAATTAGACATTTTTATGACTGCTGTATATAAAACTAAATACAACAAATATAGTAGATACGTGTGATATGTTTTTGTTATGATTAAATGCACACAAAATATGCTATTTATTTTTAATACATATAACGTTTTTTCCTAGCTGAAAACATATAATATGTAATTATTAAATTTAAATAAATGTAATTTGCACTTATTATGTTTTAATCCATACAGTATTCACTTACTATTGTTAAAGGAAGACATTATTAGATGCATATAGGATAAGGCATGAATCCTGCAGCGGGAAGTGCTTACAACTGTTTGTGTGACACAGGACAGATATCCCAAACGTATTACAGCATTTTTGTCATTACATTATACGGTAATGGCCACATTTGGAATGAACACTAAAGTAATTGTTTGTTATAACATCATAAAGTAAGGCCAACTTCAGAAAAGAACCATTAAGGTATATATATAGATTTACAGCACACACTGTTAAGGCACGTTAAGCAAATATATAAGTGCTCACACATTCAAGACGGCCGTATATCGTTAGGCGTGTGCTGTAGCTGCTATGATGGGAACTGCAGCTGCCTTTCTTTTTTTGGATCCTTCGATGAGATGAGTTTTAATTCGGATGATTCCACTGGCACGGGCGTTTGAGCAATTATGAATTTTAATTCGTTTGATGTGATACCGGGGCCTTCGACTAACCATAACCATAACCACACTCAATCAATAACTATCACCGTGTAAGGATTTTGTTTTGCGATTTAATCTGTCCGTGGACATTATCTTATTTTTCTGTACATTTAAATGTAGATTATGCTCTTAACTGTGTTTTGTTTGTTTGTTAAACCGATTCAAACTCTATTTCTTTGCATTGCTTATAGGAGATGTGTTTCATTGGAGTATATTAGTTCTGTTGGTATTGTCATCTGTTATTAAAAGATAGCACTTAATAAAATTGTTATCGTTTCTGACATTTTACATGATGTTCCCAACTATAGAAGTTGAACAGATGTGGTCAGTTGATGCACCCTTGCTTCACTCCCCTTTAGATTTTGGACAAGAATGATGTTTCATCTACTAATCTGATAGCTGCTTGCTGTTCGTGACATAGTGATTCGATAAGCTGTACCAGGTGTGTTAGAAAGCCCATATCTGTCACGATGCACTATAGCTTTTTATTTTGAACGTAGTCAAAGGTATTGGTATTGCTGTAATCTTTGAAGAATGTACGCGATTCTGTGTTTTTTTTCTTATAAAGTGGGCTCGTTAGCCTAGTTGGGAAAACCACCCGATTGGGCAACCGACGTTGGGACAACCCGTGTTCCATTCCCGCTGGAAGCAGTGTGAGTTGTACCCGTGGTTAGAAAAAAAACCTCCGCGGTCGACCCAGCCGCTGGCAGAAAGTGTACCACGAAATTACTCTGGGAAGATGAGGAATGCCACCTCGCATCATGAGTTTCGATGCTTGAAGTGACACTATCCAGAGGTCTCCGAACACTTGTACATAGGTGACTGAGCACATATGAGTGACAACTCGCAGGCTAAGACGCCGATTCAAGTCTCGTATTTTACTTTTATTCCCTGTAAACTCAAATATGTTTTTCTTGTTAACGATGTTGTCCCGGGTACCTCTACTGTATCTGAAACCTACTTGAAGTACATGAAGTTTCTTCTCTCATTTTCATTTTATTCACACCATGGTGATTAGTACTAATATTTTACTGGCATGGTTTATCACAGCAATCGTTGGGTAGTTGATTCACGACCTCAGATGTTCTTTCTTTGAAATAAGGATGCACAGTGATTTTCTTCCAGGCTTTTAGCCAGGTAACCAGAAAAATTGAAGCCTTTCAAATTTGAATTGATAGAATACGCACAATTGGATGGAAAGAAAAGAAAACAAACGATGAAATCTTAAAATAACTAAAAATGAAAAGAGAACTACCAAAGACAATTCGAACAAGAAAAATGATATTTTTGGGGAATGGTAAAAGACACAACAGCCTATTAAAAGTAATCGTGGAAATGAAAATGCAAGGTAAAAAATGTAGAGACAGACCAAGTCTAACGTGGTCGGGTAACATCAAAAGATGGACAAGTCAGCCTATTGCAACCTTCACTACCAAAGCACGAGACAGAGCAGTATGGCGCTCCATGTTAACCAACCTTCGATGTGGAGACAGAACTCAATAAATAATAATAATAATACACCAGAAAAAGCGTTTTGTTACAGATTTACTGCACAAAGAGACAATACGAAACGATCCAACGTTGCAGCCCAACCTGGCCTTCTGCTTTTACATAGACAATACAGCGAGTCTGAGACGACTCTATAGCATCAGCTCTGCATGTTTTTTTTTACGGCTCAGAGCTGACAATGTGCGTCATGATCAGTTATAACAACTCTGTTAAATATCCAAGCCCTGTCTCCGAGAACAGACTGACCATTCTGACCAAACAATTAGAGATCCAAGAGGTAACGTGACGTCTATAATCAGAAATATCGTGCTGAACTCGAGTCTGTTGGGCCAAAAGGCGTAACCATCAAGCATTGCTATATACCACAGCACGATGCATTTACCCCCACTTAGAGTTCTTTTAAGGGCGGATGATGAAAAGGAGTAGTTTCGGGTGAATGTCAGAAAACACACAAACATTTAAGCGAACGTTGAACACAATGACTCCATTATATATCATCATCATCAAGTACCGGGCCTGCTGGCGTAGGTGATCATGTCTCTCTACAAATTTCGATCTCTGCAGCTATTTATCATTTCTGTTGTTGACCTTCTGCCAAGCCATTCTATTAAGCTGTCTGTTATTTTTTTCTCTTTGCTTCCCTCTATCTCTTCGTCCCTTTATTTTTCCAGTTGTTACAATATATTCCAGTTGTTCCCTTCTCATTACATGACCAAAAAATTATGATAGTCTCTTCCTAATATTGGAAATTAGCTCTCTTTTTGCTTTGACCTCTCTCAGAACATCTTCATTACTCTTCTTAGCTGTCCATGGTACTCTCAACATTCTTCTGTAAAACCACATTTCTACAGACTCCAGTGATTTTCTTGTCTGTTGTCCTATCGTCCATGATTCGCATCCATATGTTAACACTGGCTCTACGTAACATTTAAGAACTCTTTACTTGTTTCTATTGTCAAAAATGGATTGCATAGTATCTTCCTCATTTTTTGGAAAGCTGCTTTTGCCCGAGCCATTCTGCATCTCACCTCTTTTGTACATCTTCCGTCTGAGGTTAACAATGTTCCCAAATATTTAAATTCATTTACCTGTTTTAATAATGTTCCACTTGTCTTTATTTTGCACTGAAGTGATGTCTTTTTCTTTGTTGTTACAATTAATTGTCCAACAGAATACTGGCACTCCAGTGTCTTCCCATTTCAACTCCCCAGATCACAAGGGCAAAGACGACATCCGTGTCACTGGTATTGTCCTCTGTCACTCTGGCGACCGCAGCCGATATACTTTGGAAAATCGCCTCATAGTCCAGTATGGTTCGCTGACCCCACGGGGCATGAATGTATCACACTCATACACATAGTTTCCTTTCGGCTGCTCCTTCCCTTTTGCATAGCCCTCTCTACCACCCATGTTGTGGCTCTTTAGTCTATCTACTATGCCACGCTATTCTTAGTTCATCTCCACTAGTCCCCGTTGAGGCACTTCACCCCTCATATGTTTTTATTGCACCCCACTCTCATACATCTCACTCTTTCCGCCTTTAGAGTACCTGTCATTCTACTGTTCTATTCTTTCTCCTTCGAGTTTGCACACTGACCCCGGTGTGAACCCTTCTACACATATTATTGTCCCCGTATGGATGTGCACATGCATGTATGTGTTCATAGGCACGGGTATTGGTATATATTGTATACGTATATACATGCATGTATATGTGCTCTTGCTTGTATGCATACACATGTATGTGTGTGTATATGTATGTGTATATTGATATGTATTAGTATGTGCACGTCTTCTTGCACGTGTACATATGTATACACGCATCTGTGTGTGTGTGTGTGTGTATACATGTATTTATGGGCCCTTAGATACTTTCAGATATTGCCTGTGCCTTTGTAGTCGACGTACCTAGATAGCGTTCCCCCCACTCGTGTATTTTTTAGAACCCTTCACCTCTGACCACAGGGTATAAATTACAGCTACACCCGTGAGTAATTCCTTTCATAGCCTGACCACTGTCCACGACACACAGGGAAGTCAACATATTTCTTTTATTTTATTTTTGATGTTTCATTACTAGTTAGCTATGTAGGATTAGTTTTATTTATTCACATATCTGTATGTGTATGTTGTTTGTTTGTTCCTGCTGAAGGCCTATTGAGCCGAAACGTCGTTCGAATCTGTGTCGTCTACTAATCACGTAAAGCTTATAACATACCATTTTTTTTTTCAATTTTTCCTCGCATTCAGCTTTACTGCAGCTTCGCATTTTTATGCATTCACTTGCATTTCTTTGCCTTAACCACTTGTTACAATTACCTCTGTCTTTTTGCTATTAAGGCTGAGTCCTTTATTTTTGCTTTCTTTCACTATAATGTCCAACATTTCTTGTAACTCATTTTCACTCTTAGCGATTAAGACTGTATCATCAGCATATTACCATTATATATAACCAATGGTAAAAAAGTAAAGTACAACCGTCACGCCAAGTAGCGTATAGCGAATATGGTGTTAGTGACCATAAATTTTACAGACCTTCGGCATATAATTTTTGGGGTAATGTGGTCTGTATTACGCCCGTGCCGCTTTACTTTCCCAGAAAAAAATTCTATACCCAATAAAGGCTGGGTGGTCCCGGAAGCCGTCAGTTGGGATCTAACCCTACCTCTTGTCCTTTATAGTCCAGTTCACTAGCCACTGAACTATCGCGGCTCCGATAACAAATGGTGTATATTCTTTATGTATATTCTTTATTTACTGTATCGTCTCTTTTATCCGGACCACTATCACAGCCTCAAGAAGTAGATATTTCGTACAATCTTTTAGTGCCGCGCTGGGCTATCGGTTGCATTGTACTCCAGTATACCCTTCCCCCACCGGTCATCTTTTTCTGTTTGTTTATTTAGAAATATAAGCACAGCTATAGTGATAAATAGGGCACATTTATTTCTTGTTGCACTTTTATGAAAGTACACGCTTCCTATTTTGAAAATAAATTACCCTCAGGCTGTGAGCAAATAATATTATTGTTGTTTCATAATTTCACGCTGTTTACAGTTTTATATTTCTTCTAGAGTTGTGTTTTCCTTACGACAAGGTAAATAAAGAATCTAGTTAGTGAGGTAGCCTACCAGAAACTTCTATCAAGAGAAGATCTAAACAACTACAGAATTATCGACAACATTATCAACGCACCAGAAGGTGGGAATTTTCCTTTCTGTAAGTGAAGGGCAGAGAAGGAGATTATTTTGGTCAGGACACGGTGAAGAGAGAAGTGGGTTGAGAGCTTTGTGGAGTCAAAACTGTTTACCTCACGGTTCTCCGCTGACTGTAGTCGGTTCGCTCTGGAGAATCTTCTCATATCACGTTGCGGTTCTTTATATCTGGAGGAAATTAGCTCGCATTTCTATTTAAACTTCATGTTGATTTTTTAATTGTCAGTGAACTTTCATCTCTTTCATTCTCCTAACTCGTTATGTGTCCCTTCTAAATATCTTTAGAACCGTTTTTCAATGCACGAACAACTGCCTCATGACATTTTCTTCCGGTTTTTGTGCTTAAGAATTCTACTTCTCCAATTATATTGATTATTGATTTTACTATCGATTAGTAGGATTTGTAATCTCTTTTATTTATGTTTATTTCCCCTTAAAGTTCTTTTCAGTCAAAACTTGATTTGTCTAGTCTAGACTTATCCGCAAAGTCGCAACATAATATTGATATATTTTTGTATCATGTTGATACAGCTTGCTAGTAGAATATATCATTTAACAAATTTTGTTGGTGATTCTAAACTGCATCTCTGCCTTCCATTCTTGATGATGTCAGATAAACTTTCCTTTTCGCAAGCTATCAACAACCTTTATATTGTCTGTCTGTGGTTGTGGTATGCACACGTTCGCATATATCTGACACAAGTTGCTTAATATACAACAGTTAGTTCTTCTTCTGCTTCTGCGATCATGGCTCATTCAGTCTAGGATTCCTGACTCTCTCATGAAGGCAGCTGTCTGTTTAAGTGATTCGGTTGCCCCGTATAGTTTCTCTTCCAGGGAGGTGGGTGTGGACCACATTGTCCTTCTCAGGTCTGTGTACCGAGGGTAATCCTGTAGAACATGTTTTGCTGTCATGTTATCCAGGGTACAGTGACATTGGCTAGTAGTTCCTATTTTGAGTTTGGTGAACATGTGGTTTCTCATTCTGTTGTGGCCAGTGCATAGGCGAAGTATGATGACTTGATCCCTCCTTGATACCTTGGTGGTATCCATCCCTCTCGTTATACTTTGGGTGTTCTCGTTTCATTTTTCATGATACTCGCCTTTGATGATGGATTTGGCTTCATCGTAGCTGACCAGATGGTTCTCTTGTGGTAATCTCCCTCCCTCTTTAGCTAATTTTTCTGCGTGTTCATTTCCGTGTATATTATAGTGTGATGGTATCCATTGGATGATCACTCTCTGGACGTTATTGCACAGTTGGTCTAGGGTTGTTCTGAAGTCATCTAGCTCACTGTTCCTTGGGGTTTGTAGAGCTGTTAGGACTGACAGTGCATCAGTCAGTATCACCAATTTCTTATGCATGTTATTTTTGTGTTGGATAGCCAGTTTTGCAGCGTCTTTGAGGGCTTCAGTTTCTGCTTTATAGTTGTTTGAGAACTACAGATTGATATGTTAACCCTACCGGTAAACAGAAAAACGGACCACGTATCGGTCATAAAAAATATATAACTACATTTTGTTCTTTCTGCGACCGGACTTACGGACCTAATATTGGGTCGTTGGGGCACCATTGACAGACTTCGTCAATCTTCCTCATTTATTGCTATCTTTGGTCATTCTTAGGGACTCTGCAGTCTATATAAATATATATAATATACACTCTTTCAGGATTCTGTCAGTTGAAACATTGATATCACTCCGCCAAATTTAACGAAGTAGTCTTCTTCGCTTAGACGTAGATTCTGACAATTATACAGCCCACGACGCAGAACGATGCCTGAGTTGAATACGCCAGCGACTCGTAGCTGACTGCTTGCTTGAGGAATTAAGAACCGACGGCTTCCGGTTCACCCAGCATTAATGGGTACCGGATTTTTTTTCTGGGAAAGTAAAGCGGCACGGGCGTAACACCGACCACATTACCCCAAAAATCATGTGCCGAAGGTCTGTATAAAATGTATGCCCACTAACACCATATTTCCCTATACGCCACTTGGCGTGACGGGGGCTCTTTACTTTTTACTATCTGGCAAGTTATCGTAAATCATGGAGAGCATATACAGGGTGTTTTTAAAGTCGCAGTGCAGTGAATTTCTACTCTCGGAAGAAAAAACGTCACCAGAAATGCGGTTAACTAATGCGTCACACAAATTGTAAAATAAATGGTATTATTCAAATATACTTGACTGCTATCGGCGAGTTTATAATGGGTAATGTTGGTATTAACACAATAAAGTTGTGCCTAAAGCATATGATGAAAATGTCCACCACGGGCCTCAAGACATGTCGTGATTCGTCTTTCCATATTTGCGAAAACCTTCAGAATAATGTCTGGTGATATTTGTTTAATCTTGTCTACTATTTCAGTCTTTAGGTCATTAATTGTCTGCGGGTTATTGTCATAAACTTTCCCCTTCAATGCCCCCCACAGATAATAATCTGGGGGTGTTAGATCTGGTGAACGAGCAGGCCAGATTCCACGTGAAATAATGCGATTTGCAAATATGCTTTCTAAATAATTGAGTGTTGTTGTGGCTGTGTGTGCTGTTGCCCCATCCTGCTGAAACCAGGATTCCATAATTTCCCGTTCTGTAAGGTGTGCTATGAACGGTTCCAGAATTAAAGTACGGTAACGTTCTGCATTTATTGTTTCATTAAAAAATATAGGTCCTATTATCCGCATACGACTTATAGCGCACCACACTCCGACTTTTTGATCGTAAAGCGGCACTTGATGAAATTCATGGGGGTTTTCACTGCTCCACAGCCGATTGTTCTGACTGTTCACATAACCGGATAAATGAAACCAGGCCTCATCAGTGAAAAAAGTGACGTCAAGGATGGCAGCGCCATGTTCATAAATAAAATTCTGAAACCACATGCAGTAGTTTAAACGGGATTCATAATCTCTTTCTTGGAGTTGAGACACTTCAGATAATTTGTATGGACGATAGTGTAGTTCACTTCTTAAAACCTTGTGAACAGAACTCTTAGATATTTGCACCTGTTGAGACAAGTGGTTTAAAGATGCATTTGGACTCATTGTAATTCTGTCTTGGAGTTCCATAATTTGGTCTTGTGAAATTGAAGGTCTTCCAGATCGGTATGCATCTACCACACTACCGGTTTCACGAAACTTTTTGATCAATTTTGTAACAGAATTTCGGTGAGGGACTTGTGAGTCTGGAAATTTCCTCACGAATTGTCTAATGACCTCATCCGTATATTTACCGCCATTACGAAAGACATGCTCAACCAGAAATACCCTGTTTTCAATCGTCAACACCATTTCCTTCAAGCAATGAGACAGTGAAAGTAGCGTAGTGCCCGTCCTTTACGTAAATAAAACCTTAAAGGAAGCAGCGGTTTGTTCATAAATGTGGTTTGCAAAATTGTGGTACGTAGATGATGATTACGTTATTTACTGAATATTAGAAATATTCACTGCACTGCGACTTTAAAAACACCCTGTATAAAGAATGGTATAACATCTTTTGAGACTGTGCTAAAGGAAAACTTAGAAGAGAAAAGACTCATGGAAAAGGACGGAAAACCCTGCGGACCATTGGGCCTGACTTGTTCATTCTGTGGCCGTGTGTGTTTGTCAAACATTGGTAGAATTAGCCACGAGAGAAGCTGTTCGACAAAAACAAAAGAAACAAAGAATAGCCTACAGTAGACCGTCTGACAAGACGAAAAGAGCCATATATATCTCTTCTGGTTGCGACAAGCGCTCTTTCTGAAACATCTGACCTCTATGGTGATTAGATACCTTGTTCAATGTATTCATGAACGACCATGTTTGGCAATGATAGCCCAAGGTAAGAATGAATACTCTCTGTATAAGTCTCGTAACAGCTATAAGTTCTGTCTTGTGATGAAGTGTAGCGGATAGCTGTCCCAATGTCCTTCTTTAATATTCTAATATTAGCCTATTACTTCATCACTTAATGCTACTCTTTCATATCTAGAGCTGTTGTCTTCTTGTTTTTAAGTTACTCTTTGACACGTCCATTCTGACCATCACTTGATGATTCTTTTCCCATTTATATTTTTGTGTCTCTCTTTGACACGTCTATTATAACCATCACTTGATGGTTCTTTCCCCATTTATATTTTTGTGTCTCTCTTTGACACGTCTATTATAACCATCACTTGATGGTTCTTTCCCCATTTATATTTTTGTATTACCGTTTGACACGTCCATTCTAACCATCATATTTAATGGTTCTATCCCCATTTCTATTTTCATTGTTGCTACACGTGTCCCTCAAATGATGCTATCTTCCCTAAATATATATAGCAATGCCGTTGTTGGTAGATTCCGAAATACGCCTAACAATCCATAATGCCCTCTTATTCTCTTAGCTATCGATTCATACTCTTGTTGTATTCGTCTTCGCCTTTACTTTTAACAATGCAGTAATGCGATTCTAGACTCCGTTACCGTGACGCTATATTCCATTACCGTAGCTCTTTTTTCATCAGTCAAAACACTATCTATTTCAGACTTAGTTCCTGGGAATCAAGAAACAGAGAAAAAACATCTTCTAAGACCATTGTAATGTGTTTTTTTTTTCTCAACAAAAAGTTAATAAAATAATGAGTCGTTAATAAATGCAACGAGAATGCTCCAGAAGTGATCAATTTAAAGAAGACATTTTGTAAAACATCAAGATTAGACAATCGAGTTTGTGCGGCGGGAAAGATGGCCGCTTAGTCGAATCAGGTTCATGATCAGTGGCATTTTGGTTGCAATGTGGCTTCAAGTGATTCTTTCTGGTTGGGATTTTCGTTTGTGGGGACAGCAGTAGTCCAGTCGCATTCAGCTGACCACAAAATCAACATGGTTTTGGAGCCTGCGAGCTGAGATAGTGCTTCAGGCGACTGGGTCATGGGGTGTTGTGGAACGGTACCAAGTCCCGACTTTGCTTTGGGACGGGATGTGTGATCTGTGTTCGACATCAAATTTTCCACCAGCTGGACTGTGGTCGGATCGCGTGTTCTACCAAAATGGAGGTCTGCACAACCCCCACCCCCACATTTCTTAGGACATCGATTCTTTAGATACGCCTACTGATCATCAAGCCTCTTACCGGAATTATATTTCAAACTATATTTCTCTATTTCAGTCATTATACTTGTCTATTTCTCTTACATAAAAGGAAAGAGAGATCGCGGACGACAAAGAGAGAAAATACTGGATAGCTTGGTGTCATGGCATGGAAAACAGTCAACAACAGAACTGATACGATGCACTGTAGATAGAAGATTGAGGAAGGACATGATCGCCTACGCCAACCGGTAGGGTACATGATGATGATGATTTCTCTTACATATTGTTTCTGTCTTTATGACTTCATTTCTTTATCTTATTGTACATGTCTATCTTAGTCAAACTTTTCCTCTAACTCAATAATTTGATTTATATATCTTAGTCATATTTCTTTATTTTAATTATTATAATTCTTTAAATAAACACTAGAGGCAAAACGGGCACTGTACAAAACAATCTTCATCCCAACGTTGTGCTACCAATGCCAGACCTGAACCCTAGATGCAAGAACAATAAGAATAATAACCTCTACTGATTAATAATGTGTTAGATGAATGCCAGGAAACGGTCTGAGAGACAAGATCAGAAATGAAGAACTGAGAAGAACGCTAGGTCTAGCCCGCGCCATAGAATATATAAAGAAACAACAGATAAAGTGGTTTGGCTACGTGACAAGACAGAGTGACAAAAAACACAACACAACTAGCCTTCAAATAACGTTGCGAGAATACCAGACCCAAGGGTCGACCATGAAAAAGATGGATCGATGGAATATTAAAAGCACTAGGAAACATAACAGCAGCAAAAGCGAACAGAAGAGCAAAAGACCGCAAATTATATCTCCCATCGACGCTGAAAGCCAAATGAGGAAGGAAAGAAGAAGCTAATATTTTGTCTTAGTCATGACATTTCCCTGTCTAATTTTATTTTTCAAACATCGATATACTTTCTCTTGAAGCCAGTATGCTTTTACTATCCTTATCGTATTTCTATATTTATGTCATTGTACTATACTGTCTCTTAAGAGAAGGTCAACAACAGAAATGATAAATAACTGTCGTGATCGAAAGTTGTGGAGAGACATGATCACCTACGCCAGCAGGCCCGGTACTTGATGATGATGATGATTTTACTGTTTACGTCATAATTTTTTTTAAATCTAAGCTATCAGATTCTTAATTGAAGTAATTATATTTCTCTTCTCATAACATCATATTTATTTTTTTTTCACGTCATGAAATTTTTTTATTCAGATTTATCACACTTATTTATTTATTTAATATATATATATTTCTTTCTACCCTTTCTTATTTATATTTTAAGAGTGATAATATAGATTAATAACCTGTTATATTTCTAAAGTTTCCCTACTTGTAATCATGTACTTTGATAAAAGGATAGAAATGGCATGACAAAATCACTAATATAGAATTATTGAAATGCACCAGTCAAATACCAGTGGGTACTGGCGAAGACGATGGCGCTAGATAGGATACACATTGCGGAAGCCAACTGAGAGTATTACACACCAAGCCCTTTTTTCGAAACCGCAAGGAAAATGACAAAGAAGAAAACTAGATATTTTGGGGGAAGACAGATGGAAGCAGAGATCAAGATTATGGGAAAGACATGGAATAATCTTAAAATTTTGGCAAGAAACAGAACGACTTGTAAAGTGTTTGTTGAAGACCTTTGCCCCACTGGGAAATGAAAGTGTTTGTTGAAGACCTATGCTCCATGGGGGACTGAAAGTGTTTGTTGAAGACCTATGCTCCACGGGAAACTGAAAGTGTTTGTTGAAGACCTATGCTCCACGGGAAACTGAAAGTGTTTGTTGAAGACCTATGCTCCACGGGGAGTCGAAAGTGTTTGTTGAAGACCTATGCTCCACGGGGAACTGAAAGTGTTTGTTGAAGACCTATGCTCCACGGGGAAATGAAAGTGTTTGTTGAAAACCTATGCTCCACGGGGAACTGAAAGTGTTTGTTGAAGATTTATGCTCCACGGGGGACTGAAAGTGTTTGTTGAAGACCTATGCTCCACAGGGAGCTGAAAGTGTTTATTAAAGATCTATACTCCACAGGGAGCTGAAAGTGTTTGTTGAAGACCTATGCTCCATGAGGAACTGAAAGTGTTTGTTGAAGACCTATGCTCCACGGTTAACTGAAAGTGTTTGTTGAAGACCTATGCTCCACGGTGGGCTGAGAGTGTTTGTTGAAGACCTATGCTCCACAGGGAGCTGAAAGTATTTGTTGAAGACCTATGCTCCACAGGGAGCTGAAAGTGTTTATTGAAGATCTATACTCCACAGGGAGCTGAAAGTGTTTGTTGAAGACCTATGCTCCATGGGAAACTGAAAGTGTATGTTGAAGACCTATGGTCCCCGGTTAACTGAAAGTGTTTGTTGAAGACCTATGCTCCACAGGGGGCTGAGAGTGTTTGTTGAAGACCTATGCTCCACAGGGAGCTGAAAGTGTTTGTTAAAGACCTATGTTCCATAGGGAGTTGAAAGTATTTGTTGAAGACCTATGCTCCACAAGAAAGTTGAAAGTAATTGTTGAAGACCTATGCTCCACAGGGGTGTCCGGTTAGCGCAATCGATAGGCGGTTGGCTTACCACGGCAACAGCCGGGGTTCGTACCCTGGCGAGGACACCTGGGTTTAACTAATTCCCTAAAAATTAGTGGGAGCCGCGATAGCTCAGTGGTTAGTGAACTGAAACTACTACGGACAAGGGGTAGGGTTCGATCCCAACCGACGGCTCCGGGTTCACCCAGCCTTAAATGGGTACCGGATTTTTTCTGGGAAAGTAAAGCAGCACGGGCGTAATACCGACCACATTACCCCAAAAATCATGTGCTGAAGGTCTGTAAAATATAGGGTCACTAACACCATATTTCCCTATACGCCACTTGGCGTGACGGGGGGTACTTTACTTTACTTTTTTTTATGCTCCACAGGAAGTTGAAAGTATTTGTTGAAGACCTATGCTACACATGGAGTTGAAAGTATTTGTTGAAGACCTATTCTACACTGGGAGTTGAAAGTATTTGTTGAAGACCTATTCTACACAGGGAGTTGAAAGTATTTGTTGAAGACCTATTCTACACAGGGAGTTGAAAGTATTTGTTGAAGACCTATTCTACACAGGGAGTTGAAAGTATTTGTTGAAGACCTATTCTACACAGGGAGTTGAAAGTATTTGTTGAAGACCTCTTCTACACAGGGAGTTGAAAGTATTTGTTGAAGACCTATTCTACACAGGGAGTTGAAAGTATTTGTTGAAGACCTATTCTACACAGGGAGTTGAAAGTATTTGTTGAAGACCTATGCTCCACAGGGAGTTGAAAGTATTTGTTGAAGACCTATTCTACACAGGGAGTTGAAAGTATTTGTTGAAGACCTATTCTTCACAGGAAGTTGAAAGTATTTGTTGAAGACCTATGCTACACAGGGAGTTGAAAGTAATTGTTGAAGACCTATGCTCCACGGGGAGTCGAAAGTATTTGTTGAAGAGCTATGCTACACATGGAGTTGAAAGTAATTGTTGAAGACCTATGCTCCACGGGGAGTTGAAAGTATTGGTTGAAGACCTATTCTACACAGGGAGTTGAAAGTATTTGTTGAAGACCTATGCTACACATGGTGTTGAAAGTATTTGTTGAAGACCTATGCTACACATGGAGTGAAAGTATTTGTTGAAGACCTATGCTACACATGGAGTTGAAAGTATTTGTTGAAGACCTATGCTACACATGGTGTTGAAAGTATTTGTTGAAGACCTATGCTCCACAGGAAGTTGAAAGTATTTGTTGAAAACCTATGCTACACATGGAGTTGAAAGTATTTGTTGAAGACCTATGCTCCACATGGAGTTGAAAGTATTTGTTGAAGACCTATGCCACACGGGGAGCTGAGAGGCAGAAGAAGAAAATCATGTACTTTATTAAAAACTCCATTATCAGCTGAAAAAGTACTGGTTCAAAATGCAACGGATATTAAATAACAAGATAAACCCATAGTAGCATTTCGTCATCATCATCAAGTCCCAAGCCTGCTGGCGTAGGTGATCATGTCTCCCACAACTTTCTATATCGACAGTTATTTATCATTTCTGTTGTTGACCTTCTGCCAAGCCATTATTGTATGCTGTCTGATATCCTTTCTCTTTGCTTTCCCTTTATTTCTTCATCTATCAATTTTCTCATACTATATATGGCACGATATATTCCACCTGTTCCCTATCTCATTACATGACTAAAAAATTATGATTGTTTCTTCCAAATATTGGATATTAGCTCTCATTTTGCTTTGGCCTTTTTCAGAATATTTTAATCACTTTTCTTAAATGTCCGTGGTATTCTCAACATTCATCTGTAAAAGTGCATTGCTACAGCCTTCAGTGATTTTCTTATATGTTGTCCTACTAGTCATGATTCACATCTATATGTTAAGACTGGCTCTATATAGCATGTCTTAGCCGTTCCTAACCTCTGACACGGGGAATCTTTGGGGCATCATCAACCAGTAACTGTCGAACGGAAATTCCCACTACGCGGAGAATGCTAACGACTATAAATAGCCATCTTCATTGGAACAGACAGTTGACGATTTCGCAATATTGATGTGCACATTCAAGCGTTACGTCACGCCATTCTGTCATCTACATGCTAAATTATAACAGACTTCTTTGCTTTCCCCATCCAGTAATTCATACTACGTTTGATGTCTCATCAATCACTTACTTGTGGGCTTGTTTCTTTAAAGACACGCGGGCTTGTCTCCTTAAAGGCACGCTTTGCTCGACTAATATTTACTCTTTCGTCTTACAGGACAATTATCCAAAACTCGTTTTCACTTCACTGGAGATAAGCACAAATATTAAATATGTTGACTGTATTTATATTTGTTATAGTGTACCTACCGAATGCACAATAAAGACAAATGGAACAATATTAAAACTGGTAAATGAATTTAAATATCTGGGAACATTGCTAACCTCAGATAGTACATGTGCAACAGAGGTGAGATGCAGAATAACCCAGGCAAAAGCAGCTTTCCAAAAAAATGGTGAATATATGTCAAATCCATTTTTGACAACAGAAACAAGAAAAAGAGTTCTTAAATGTTATGTAGAGCCAGTCTTAACATAAGGATTTGAATCATGGACAATAGGATAACAGACAAGAAAATCACTGTAGGCAGAAGAAATGTGGTTTTACAGAAGAATGTTGAGACTACCATGGACAGCTAAGAAGAGCAATGAAAACATTCTGAAAGGAACCATAGAAAAAAGAGAGTCAATTTCCAATTTTTGGAAGAAACAATCATCACTTTTTGGCCATGTAATGAGAAGAAAACAGCTGAAATATTTTGTAAAACTTGGAAAATTTGAGGGACGAAGAGAAAAGATACCAGACAGCGTAAGAGAATGGCCTGGCAGAAGGTCAACAACAGAAATGATAAATAACTGTCGAGATCGAAAGTTGTGGAGAGACATCCTCACCTACACCGGCAGGTTTGGTACTTGATGATGATCTTGTACCTGACGAAAGGTTTTTGCCGAAACGTCGTAGTTTATCTCATCCCTCTACACGGATTGATTGATACCGTTTTATGTTTATTGTACACTTTTGCTTCATTCCTTCCTTATTTGTCTTTCGACATCAAGAAAAAAAATTAGTTTATGGTCTTTTTACACTCTATAAATGGACTCTTCTCCTATGACATTTCCAAGTGTTTCTAATACGGACTCTTCTCCTATGACATTTCCAAGTGTTTCTAATACGGACTCTTCTCCTATGACATTTCCAAGTGTTTCTAATACGGACTCTTCTCCTATGACATTTCCAAGTGTTTCTAATACGGACTCTTCTCCTATGACATTTCCAAGTGTTTCTAATACGGACTCTTCTCCTATGACATTTCCAAGTGTTTCTAATACGGACTCTTCTCCTATGACATTTCCAAGTGTTTCTAATACGGACTCTTCTCCTATGACATTTCCAAGTGTTTCTAATATTCCGTCTGTTCATCATTATCAAGGACGCTCTATGTAGCTTTTGTTTACGCAGCTTTTGTTGATAGCTAAGTGGGTGGTGGTTAATTGTTTCTGTCTGGTCACGTGCCAATCATTTAATTTCTTGTTTCTTTATACATTCTAAATTGGAAATAGTTTACAATTTTATGATTAAATTGTTTGTGGCGTAATTTCTGTATGTGTATTTTAGTTTTGATCATATTTTATACGATTTATGAGATTTCTCTAACATAATCATGTGGAAAAGGTTGTCCTATAATATGTAATTTCCAAGGGAAGTGGAGAATTATTCTTCATCATGCTAGACTACATGATTTCAACGGACCAGGTTCTTTCCTCTAATAATGATACCAAAAGCAAGAGCAGCATCTGTTGCACTGAGAAACATATGGAAGTCCATAGAAATTAGGTTAAATACTAAAATAAAAATTTTCAACTCCAATGTTAAGTCAGTCTAATTATATGGCTGTGAAACATGGAGAACAACAAAAATGACAATCATAAAGATACAAACTTTTATTAATGGATGCTTACGCAGAATAAGAGGACGGAAATGGCAGGACAAAATCATTAATATAGAATTATAGAAATGTACCAGTCAAATACCAGTGGATAAAGAGATACAGCGAAGACGATGTCGCTGGATAGGACACACATAGTGGAAACCAACTGAGAGTATTACACAACACGCCTTTTTTGGAATCCCTAGGGGGAAAGACAAAGAGGAATTCCAGGAATTCTTGGAGAAAACAGATAGAAGCAGAGATGAAGATTATGGGGAAGACATGGAATGATCTTAATAGAATGGCAAGAAATAGAACGACTTGGAAAGTGTTTGTTGAAGACCTATGCTCCACAGGGAGCTGAAAGATAGAAGATGAGGAAGACGGGTCTTTCCTCGTTGTTATTATCTAACTAAAAAATTCCGATGCCCGTTAATTTTAACTCTGGTGAATTGGTGGCCCATGTCCACTTTACCATCCAGACGAGGCGATAACCGTGAACTTACTAACACTTGTCTTTTAGTGGTAAAGAGCCGACGTCACGCCAAGTGGCGTATAGGGAATATCGTGTTAATGAACATCATTTGTTATACACCTTCAGCACATGATTTTGGGGGTTATGGGGTCGGTATTACGCCCGTGCCACGTTACTTCCCCATTAAATTCAAGTACTCATTTAAGGCTGGGTGAACCCGGAAGCCGTCGATCTGTATCGAACCCGATCTCTTGTCCTTTGTAGTCCAGTTCCCTATCCACTGAGCTTTCGCGGCTCCCAGACTTGAACTCTCGATACTCAGATTAATAGTATGATGCTCTACCTTTACATTTACCTTCACATTTACATTTACCTTCACCTTTACTTTTAGATTTATCTTTACCTTTACCTTCACCTTAACCTTTATTTTTACATTTACCTTTACCTTTACATTTACATTTACCTTCACCTTTATTTTTACATTTACATTTATATTTACATTTACCTTTATTTTTACATTTACCTTTACCTTTACATTTACCTTTACCGTTTCATCTACATTTACCTTTACCTTTATTTTTACATTTACCTTCACCTTTACCTTTACATTTGGGAGCCGTTATAGCTCAGTGGTTACTGAACTGGACTACAAAGGACAAGAGGTAGGGTTCGATCCCAACCGACGGCTTCCGGGTTCACTAAGCCTTTAATGGGTACCGGATTTTTTTCTGGGAAAGTAAAGCGGCACGGGCGTAATACCGACCACATTGCCCCAAAAATCATATGCCGAAGGTCTGTAAAATTTATGGTCACTAACACCATATTCCCAATACGCCACTTGGCGGGACGGGGGTACTTTACTTTTTTTTTTACTTTACTTACCTTTACATTTACCTTTACCTTCATCTGAGAAATCTGAATCCCGGTTTGAAAAGTATGGAAAAGTGATATTCGTGGAAAATTCAGCCTCAGTGGTCATCTAGATATATAGTGATGGTATACACAAACAACAAAAGAACAATGTGCGTAAAGCAAGAAAATAAGTTAAACCTTCAAATTAATGTTGGGCAGTGTGGATTGGTTAAGGTAAATATAGAAACAGCGACATATACATCACAAGATCATTAGTAGTTGGAGTTAGATACAGATCTGTATTTATGTTTTAATGATTACATTTACAAGTTTGGCACAGTAAAGCATCGATAAATAATTTACAAATTTTGAGATTATAAATGTTAACACTGAAGGTTTTGATGCTTCCAGCACAGATATATGTCTCATAGGGTTCGCAGTGCTTTTTGCCATTCATCTCTATTATTGGCGAGATGATTAAAGATGATTATATGAGATCGTTGGCTGTTTGGACATTGCTCTTATCTCTATATGAGATCGTTGGTTGCATGGGCATTACTGTAATCTCTATATGAGATCGTTGGTTGCATGGGCATTACTGTAATCTCTATATGAGATCGTTGGTTGTATGGACATTACTGTAATCTCTATATGAGATCGTTGGTTGCATGGGCATTACTGTAATCTCTATATGAGATCGTTGGTTGCATGGGCATTACTGTAATCTCTATATGAGATCGTTGGTTGCATGGGCATTACTGTAATCTCTATATGAGATCGTTGGTTGCATGGTCATTACTCTTATCTATATATGAGATCGTTGGTTGCATGATCATTACTCTTATCTCTATATGAGATCGTTGGTCGCATGGTCATTACTCTTATCTATATATGAGATCGTTGGTTGCATGGTCATTACTCTTATCTATATATGAGATCGTTGGTTGCATGGTCATTACTATTATCTATATATGAGATCGTTGGTTGCATGGTCATTACTCTAATCTCTATATGAGATCGTTGGCTGTATGGACATTACTCTAATCTCTATATGAGATCGTTGGCTGTATGGACATTACTCTAATCTCTATATGAGATCGTTGGCTGTATGGACATTACTCTAATCTCTATATGAGATCGTTGGCTGTATGGACATTACTCTAATCTCTATATGAGATCGTTGGCTGTATGGACATTACTCTAATCTCTATATGAGATCGTTGGCTGTAAGGACATTACTCTAATTTCTATATGAGATCGTTGGTTGCATGGCTATTTCTCTTATCTTTATATTAGTCTTGAATCAATTTCATTGTACAAAGAATATTCTTCTCGCGTATTTTTCTTCAAAAGCGTTACATTTTTTTTCTTAATCTCTTCTGTTGTTTTCCACCTTTCGCATGGGTACGTTCAGGTTGGTAATACGTTTGAGTTGAGCATTCTAAGTTTAGTTTTCCTGCTTAGTATTTTTGATTTCTATACTTTGTCCACGTTTTAAAAAAAATTTCTGTTCTTATTCTACTTTTGATCTTTTCATGATATCCTTTTTTTGATGATTCACATCCATATGTTAAGACTGACCATACATAACATTTAAGAACTCTTTTTCTTGTATTTATTGTAAAAAAAAATGATTGCATAGTATTTTCCTCGTTTTTTGGAAAGCTGCTTTTGCCTGAGCCATTCTGCATCTCACCTCTTTTGTACATCTTCCGTCTGAGGTTAACAAAGTTCCCAAATATTTAAATTCATTTACCTGTTTTAATATTGTTCCACTTGTCTTTATTTTGCACTGAGGTGATGTCTTTTTCTGTGTTGTTTCCATTACCTCTGTCTTTTTGCTATTAAGACTGAGTCCTTTATTTTTGCTTTCTTTCACTATGATGTCTAACATTTCTTGTAACTGATTTTTACTCTTAGCGATTAAGACTGTATCATCAGCATACCTTAGATTATGTACATTATGACGTCCGATTGTTATTCCAGGCATGCCCCAGCAGATTTAGTATTTCATAATTATGGTGATGTGTGTGAATATGGCGCGGTTGCATTTATTTTCTATTTAAATATTTTCCCCGTCTTTTTTGTTAGCTTTCCCTCTAGAATGTCAGTTCTTACATGTAATCCATACAGCCCTCGACTCTTCCTCTGACAGCGCAGGCCACAACCTGTATGCCTCCTCGATGTAGTTAGCTGCCCTTTGCCTGGGGCTTTGTACTGAAATAATGTGGAATCTCATATCTTTCTTTCAACCGATTGGAAAAATCCATTTAACGAACTCTTCTTGTGCTACTACAAACAATTTATTTTACGTGAAATCTGTTTGTGCGACAAACACAAATCAAACAAACCAATGAAAACAGTTACATTCTTAAATACGACATTTTTTATTTATCAACGTATTTCAAAGCCGCAGAATGATTGGCCAGGCAGCCATTTAAGGAACGAGAACTCCAGACATGGAACACTAGAATCCAGCCACTCGGATTACTTCCCTTCTCGACAATGGCGGTGTAGTAGCAATTAGGCCTCCGAGCTAACTATCCTACACGATGTATCGACGTGGGTGTTGTTGAAATCTCCCTTCTCTTTCTCTGCGTCTCTCCCTCTCTCATCCTCTTAATTGAACCGATCTTATCGTCTTTTCTGACATATTTCATTATTCGTGTCGTTCAATGACGAATATTGCAGCAAACAAGGAATACTTTGAAATTAATAATTATCAGTCGATTTTATTTTTTGTGCACAGTGTATATTACACGAAAATGATTTAATATTTCAACAACCTTTTTCAGCATTCACCGGATTGAATTAAGAGTTTTATAGTTATAGAAAGTGCCACATGTAGAGGAAATATTCTGAGCTTTGACAAGGCAATTCAATGCAATGTTATTAGAATATATATTGAGTCACATGTTTTAGGTTTCTTTAGTTGTTTTAGTCATAATTGCGTGGATTGTGAATATGATTGTGTATTGTGGTATTTTGACAATAACATAAAAACAGGACAATCGTGGTACATTTTGGGTTATCATTTGTTATGGTAAGTGGAGCTACTGTATTCTCATTTGCTGTCGTTATTGTGTGCATTGTTATTAATTTTGGGCAATTATTATTGTTTTTTAAATTGTCGTTATTTTATGTTTTCATTATTTTGTGTGAGGCTTATTAATGTTGTTGTTATTATGTGTGTTGTCATTATTTTGTGTGATGTTTATTATTGTTGTTATTATGTGCGTTATCATTATTTTGTATGATGTTTATTATTGTTGTTATTATGTGCGTTATCATTATTTTGTGTGATGTTTATTTTTGTTGTTATTATGTGCGTTATCATTATTTTGTGTGATGCTTATTAATTTTGTCATTATTATGTGCATTGTAATTATTTTGTATGATGTTTATTATTGTTGTCATTATTTTGTTGATGTGTATTATTGTTATATATGTTGTCATTATTTTGTCTTGTGCGATGCATGTCTGATATTTGTGAACTTTTATCACGTGTTAACTGTGTTGTCATTACTTTCTAAAAATGTTTTCCGTAACGCTATTATTTTCTTCAAGCACTGTTATGCTATTTTCATTATTGTGTTTTATTGTAGTTGTTGCGTCATGTATTGGCGTCATTTATTTACCATTTTATTTACTCATTTAATTCATGACCAGCTTTTCATTTTCATCACAAAAACCTTGTGTTGGCATCACTCAATCCTCCACGAGCTCGCGGCAGAGAAAAGAGCAGTCTGTTAGTTTGCATAGACCAACTTTATATCACTAGTGGGACTTCCGTTTCTAAGATGGCGGATCTAGTCCACGTTCTCTCGATCGCTGCAGAAAGTGCATTCGAAGTCTGATTAATTTCGGTTCTCCATCGCACTCCTATGTGTTAAAATCAAGATAATGATCTACGTATTACATCTGCGCCGCTAAAACAATGACGTGCGCTAAATCAAGTGTTGTGAATGCGACCTTCCATCGTCTAGGCTTGTTCTGCGCTTTACGTCACATTGGTGCTGTTCATGACCGTTGTTGGATTTGCTTGACGCAAGTTATTTATATGTTCTCATTAAATGTGAACTGCTTCGTCAGCCACAGTTTTATCTCTTTAGGGAATTTGCACCGTGTTCTGTTCGTCGTAGGCTACATTCACTAGAGTAATCAAGAATCTAAAGGGCGCGTCATTGCTGTGCTTACATTGTTATGTGTGCCAAGTCATCGTAATGGCCCATCGTAAATCCCTAGACCGACCGTACGCTAATCTTACGGTCTGTTTTTTGGTGTGCGACGGGGATAATCTAACGACTAACTGTGTGTTTATATGTTCGAAAAAATTGGAGTCAACAACGATGACCTAACATCATCAAGCGCTATACATTTTTAAAGAAATATGACGATCATCGCTTTCGGGAGGATGTGAACTTCTGGTATATGGTGGATAGGCGGCAGGAACCATTGCAGACTATGCATGAAAAGTGTTCCTTGTTGCAGTTTCCTCATATTCCAAGTCAATGGGGGACTGGTTGGTCTCGAGGCAAGACGCCGGCCTCGGGACAGAGAGGTTGTGGGCTCAAATCTCGGCCTCACTGGTTAGGATTTTTGTTTATGATTTCTCTCTACGGCAACCACCCCTGGTCTCAGCAGCGAAGCCCGGCTTGATACGTCAGTATCTCATCGACGGAAAAAAACATGAGTATCCCCGAAGTCTGAGTTATCTACCTGTACGGCGATGGACCTTGGTGCACGCGGCTGCCAGAGAAAAATGGATTAACACGCAAAACTCAGTTCCTAGTCTCTAGGGACTTCGTCAGTGTTGAAAGCTGGCGAACTCAACAACAACAACAAAAATATCCCTAGTGAAGACCTGAGGGACAGAGTTATGTATGAATATCACTTTCACTCCCAGTTTTTTACATCGTTAGCTATGTGCTTAAGTGTCCCTCGACATACAGGCAGCCATGTACTAAGGTTCCCCTCGTCATACAGCCAGCAATGTACTAAGCTGTCCCTCGTCATCAGCCAGCCATGTACTAAGGTGTCCCTCATCATACAGCCAGCCATGTACTAAAGTGTCCCTCGCCATCAGCCAGCCATGTACTAAGGTGTCCCTCGTCATACAGCCAGCCATGTACTAAGGTGTCCCTCGTCATCAGCCAGCCATGTACTAAGGTGTCCCTCGTCATACAGCCAGCCATGTACTAAGGTGTCCCTAGTCATACAGGTAGCTAGCTATGTACTAACCGTCCCTCACATTACAAGCAGATATTCTCCGACTTCAAAGGTACTTCCATTATTTTTTCCTCGAAACGTTAATAAATATAATGAACATTTTATTTGGTACATATATTTTTCTCAATCAATTCTTCTAGACACCAGCCTTTAATGTTTTACTATTTCTATATCAAATTGCCAGTAAGTCTTTAAAGTGCGCAGAGTGTACTTGGGAACTCCTGTCTTCATTTATTGCTATGTGACCGGGTTAGACATCGTCTCTCGCTATGCAAAGGTCGGTTGGTGGCTAAACCACGAAGAAATCATCATCATCATCGAGTACCGTCTCCGCAACGAAGGTTGGCTACCATGGGTCGCCATTCTACTCTGTTTCTTGCTTTGTTGGTGCAGGTTGTCAAAGATTGACGTCTCCATCTTTTGATATTACTCGTCCATGTTAGTCTTGGTCTACCTTTGCCTCTTTTACCTTGTATTTTCCCTTCCAATATGACTTTTAGTAGGCTGTCTTCTTCATCCTCTTCTTCTTCTATCCTTCCTCTGCTGCCGTTGGCGTCGAGGGGAGAAACAATCTGCGATTCTTTGCTCTTCTGTTGGCCTCTTCTGATGTTATCCCTCCTAGTGACTCTAGTATTCCCTTTATCCATCTCTTTCTCGGTCTTCCTCTTAATCTGACGTTTTCGTAGCGTTTGTTTATGGCTCATTGATTCATTGTTAGTTCTTTAGTAGGCTATGGTGTCTTTTAACATGCCCCAAAAATTTCATTTCTCTTGTTCTAATTGTGTTTAGTAGTTCTCTTTTTATTTTTAGTTGTTTTAAAACTTCGTAACGAAGAAATAACAGATTCGAAATTAAGTAAAAAAAAACTCCCGTTACCCGTGAATGGATTCGAACTCGATGCTCTCTTGTCCAGAAGTCATCGTCTTACGTTTAGAACATTCAGCTCACCAACACCCGCACCCTCCCCTTTTCCAGAAATGGGTAATACATTGAAAGACTGTGAGCAGAAGGTTGAATTCAGTTCTACACCGACTTGTAATTATGTTCAAACAACCTTAAACGGCCATCGCGCACATTTTTCTATGTATGAAACGCGGCCTGACGTAATTCTGACCAAATGCGTAATAAAAAGTTAAGCCCCCTGTTACGCCACGTGGCGTATAGGGAATATGGTGTTAGCGACCAAAATGTTTTATAGACGTTCAGCGCATGATTTTTGAGGTAATGTGGTCGGTATTACGCCCGTGGCGCTTTACTTTCCCAGAAAAAAATCCTGTACCCATTTAAAGTTGGTTGAACCTGGAAGCCGTCGATCAGGATCGAACCCAACCTCTCGTACTTTGTAGCCCAGTTCACTAACCACTGAGCTATCGCGGCTCCCAAACTGAGTTTTGGTTAAGGAGAATTACAAACATACATTGAAATATACATGAAAATACACCAGTTGAAACAATATATACCTGCTCTTACAAAATATACCAGTTGTAACAATATATACCTGCTCTTACAAAATATACCAGTTGTAACAATATATACCTGCTCTTACAAAATATACCAGTTGTAACAATATACACATGCTGTTACAAAATATACCAGTTGTAACAATATACACATGCTGTTACAAAATATACCAGTTGTAACAATATACACATGCTGTTACAAAATATACCAGTTGTAACAATATATAAATATTGTTACAATATACAACAGCCGTTACAACATACACTAGTTGTTGCAATATATACCTGCAGTTACAATATACACCTGTTTTTACTATATACACCGATTATTACAATACACACCGGTTGTTACAATATACACCGATTGTTAAAATATACACAGGTAATTACACAAAATTCATCGGTTGTTAAAATATACACAAGTTTTTACAATATACATCGGTTGTTAAAATATACACAGGTTATTACAATACACACCGGTTGTTACAATATACACTGGTTGTTACAATATACACAGGTTATTACAATTAACACAGAATGCTACAATATACACAGGTTGTTACAATATACACAGGTTGCTACACAATATACCGGTTCTTAAAATATACACAGGTTATTACACAATACACCGATTGTTACAATATACACAGGTTATTACACAATACACATGTTGTTACAATATACACAGGTTATTACACAATACACATGTTGTTACAATATACACAGGTTATTACACAATACACAGGTTGTTAAAATATACACATGTTATTCCACAATACACAGGTTGTTACAATATACACTGGTTGTTACAATATACACAGGTTGTTATAATATACACAGGTTGTTACAATATACACAGGTTGTTATAACATGCTACACAATACACCGGTTGTTACAATATACACAGTTTATTACACAATACACAGGTTGTTACAATATGCACCGCTTGTTACACAATACACAGGTTTTTACAATATGCACCGCTTGTTACACAATTCACAGGTTGTTACAATATGCACCGCTTGTTACACAATAAACAGGTTGTTACAATATGCACCGCTTGTTACACAATACACCGCTTGTTACAATATACCAAAGTGGTTAAATGAACATAGCAATTGTTATAATATATACCTGCTGTTACTAAATAATACCCGTTCCCTTTTCATTACATAGGGACAAAAATATATTATTATAATTCGTTCCGCATGCTGTTGGTAATTCGTTCTTTTTTTTCTTTCTTTCTTTTTCTTTCTTTCTTTCTTTCTTTCTTTCTTTCTTTCTTTCTTTCTTTCTTTCTTTCTTTCTTTCTTTCTTTCTTTCTTTCTTTCTTTCTTTCTTCCTATTTTTCTTTCTTCCTATTTTTTCTTTCTTCCTATTTTTCTTCCTTCTATTTATCATTCAATAATCGTTTTAAACATTTTCTTTCCATTAAATTAATTTATTGCTTCCGTCTCCCTCCCTCCCGCTATTCTTTATTTTTTCTTTCTCTTTGTTTTGGCCTTATATCAAGCATATAGCGCTGCCAGAGATAGAAACACGTGATTCCATCTTACTACAATATTACTAGAAATAATGAGGCAGAGTTAGCAAAGGAAGATAATCAATGACACCAGCCAGATACAAGCACAACCTGTGTGGTATCTAGTGGTTTGTTAGGAACAAATGGAATACAGATTAAGAAGAAATGAAAAAAAAGGAAAAATGGTATGATAACAGCTTTACGTAATTCGTGGAAGACACAAATTTGAACGACGTTTCGGCGCAAAAGGCCTTCAGCAGGAACAAATCAATATATAAGTGGAGTACAGAATACCAGGATTAACTAGAAAAATTATGTCTACTACCAGCTCAACGAAATTAATAAATAGCAATTTTGAGACTTGAAACAAGGTATATGAGATTGAAGTACAAAACTTTGAACATCATTTTCAACACTATTTTCAACATTATTTTCAACACTATTTTCAACATCATTTTCAACACTATTTTCAACATCATTTTCAACACTATTTTCAACATCATTTTCAACACTATTTTCAACACTATTTTCAACATCATTTTCAACACTATTTTCAACACCTATGATGAAGGTAACTGTGGCAGACAAACTGACTGCTAAGCATCTGATACAATAATGCCCAACATATGATGAACAGACAAGGCTCTTGTGGCCATCACCGGTAACATATCGGGGCAAAAAATATATGGTGATGTCACCAGTCTTAAGTTGACGAAAACTTACCTCGAACTTATTAATATTGACATCTAGAGGTGTGCGTGGTAGAAGAAGATATCAAAACAATTATTGCAATTATTGATGTAAACCATCTAAATAAAACAAACGAGCTCTTTACATAAAACATATTCGTAAATTAATTATTAGCAATATCTTGCAGTGAAACTGTCAAGTGAAGCAATTTAATTTCTTGACAAGAAATATCTGAATAAAATATAATTTGATTTCTGACGTTCCCAATCTTTACTAAACCACTTTATGACTTTGAGTTGTCCATGTGCATCTCAAAACGAATATTTATTCAAATGAAGATAGAAAGGTCATTTAGGTTTATAGTATTGTGTGCGTGACAGCACTTTTTCCCCTCAAAAATGTAACTAATTAGCAATTAGTGCAACAAGCACGGGTTGTTCTCACAAGATAATGCAGAAAACTAAGTGATTGTAACACTGACAAAGTGAGTTATTGTTCCTGTTGATTCTTTCCAACGGTTTCTCCACGTGAATCCTAGGGGGACATGTCAGGGCGGAAGTCATAATAAAACAAAGCAGAGTTGGACGAAAGTGAGGGATGATTTGACAAGCAGGGATCGTTCATGGGGGGGATTCTGCTTTGATTAAAACGAATGGAACGTTTCTATTTGAGCGATGAGAGAAAGTGGACGATAGAGGAACGACAAAAGGACAAGACGGAGGCGGCACTTGAGATGGCAGCGAGGTTAAAAAGTTATGTGGAAGGAAGAGATGAAATGATAGAGTTAAAGAGAAAATAGTTATTCTTTTTTCATATTCATTCAATAATCAATTAAAATAATTATCTTTCCATTAAATTAATGTTTTCTGTCTGTCTCCCTAACACCCGCTCTTCTTTATTTTTCTTTCTCTTTGTTTTGACCTTACATCAAACATATAGCGCTGCCAAAGATACAAACCTATGAATCAATCGCACTACAAAATTACTAGAAAAGATTAAGAAAATAGTTAACAAAGGATGATGATAAACTACAGCAGCCTGATACAAGTACAACTTATGTGGAATCAAGAGAAACAAATGGAATACAGAACACCAGGACTATCAGAGAAATGATGCCTACTACTAGCTCAACGACAAAAAAATGAATAGCAATTTGAAGACTTCTAACAAGCTATAGCATAATGAGTTACCACTTTCTGAACACCATTTTCAACACCTCTGATGAACGTAACTGTGGCAGACAAATTGACTTCTGAATATCTGCTACAATAATGTCCAACATATGATCAACAGAGACAACTCTTGTGGTCATCGCCGGTTACATATCAGGGCAAACAGTATATGATGATGTCACCAGTCTTAAGTTGACGAAAACTTTCCTCGAACTTATCAAAATTGACATCTAGAGGTGAAAGTAGTAGAAGAAGATACCAAACAAATTATTGAAATTATTGATGTAAACCATCTCATTAAAATAATTGAGCTCGTAATACTAGACATATTGAAACTATTGATGTAACTAACTATCTTTATGACACATAGTACCATTGCTGGTGTATGTCGGGGGGCTCACAATAGAACCAGAGGGATAAAGGCCGCTTGGCCAAAGCAGTCGCCACGATGTGTGAGACTCACTAATTTTATTTAACCCCGCCCCCGCCCCCCCCCCCCCAAAAAAAAATCCTTTCTTTCGAGGGCGTGTTTCGAACACTGTTTGTCGACTTTAAACTAGCCACATAGTGGTTCTTACCGCACGGCCACGCGCACAACTATTTATGATAGATGTAAAACATCTCAATCAGGTAATTGAACTCGCAACGCCAAATATGATGAAATTATAGATAAAATCATCTCAATAAAATAATCGAGCTCTTTACATAAAACATATTCGTAAATTAATTATTAACCATATCTTGCAGTGAAACTGTCAAGTGAAGCTATTTAATTTCTTGACAAGAAATATCTGAATAAAACATAATTTGATTTCTGACGTTCCCATTCTTTACAAAACCACTTTATGACTTTGAGTTGTCCATGTGCGTCTCAAGATGAATATTTATTCAAATGAAGATAGAAAGGTCATTTAGGTTTATAGTATTGTGTGCGTGACAGCACTTTTTTCCTCCCAAAAAATGTGACTAATTAGCAATTAGTGCAACAAGCACGGGTTGTTCTCACAAGATAATGCAGAAAACTAAGTGATTGTAACGCTGACAAAGTGAGTTATTGTTCCTGTTGATTCTTTCCAACGGTTTCTCCACGTGAATCCTAGGGGGACATGTCAGGGCGGAAGTCATAATAAAACAAAGCAGAGTTGGACGAAGGTGAGGGATGATTTGACAAGCAGGGATCGTTCATGGGGGATTCTGCTTTGATTAAAACGAATGGAACGTTTCTATTTGAGCGATGAGAGAAAGTGGACGATAGAGGAACGACAAAAGGACAAGACGGAGGCGGCACTTGAGATGGCAGCGAGGTTAAAAAGTTATGTGGAAGGAAGAGATGAAATGATAGAGTTAAAGAGAAAATAGAGACAGTAGAAAGAAGCGAAGAGAAAATAGAGACAGAGGAAAGAGGCGAAGAGAAAATAGAGACAGTAGAAAGAAGCGAAGAGAAAATAGAGACAAAGGAAAGAGACGAAGAGAAAATAGAGACAGTAGAAAGAAGCGAAGAGAAAATAGAGACAGAGGAAAGAGGCGAAGAGAAAATAGAGACAGTAGAAAGAAGCGAAGAGAAAATAGAGACAGAGGAAAGAAGCGAAGAGAAAATAGAGACAGAGGAAAGAGGCGAAGAGAAAATAGAGACAGTAGAAAGAAGCGAAGAGAAAATAGAGACAGAGGAAAGAGGCGAAGAGAAAATAGAGACAGTAGAAAGAAGCGAAGAGAAAATAGAGACAGAGGAAAGAGGCGAAGAGGAAATAGAGACAGTAGAAAGAAGCGAAGAGAAAATAGAGACAGAGGAAAGAAGCGAAGAGAAAATAGAGACAGAGGAAAGAGGCGAAGAGAAAATAGAGACAGTAGAAAGAAGCGAAGAGAAAATAGAGACAGAGGAAAGAGGCGAAGAGAAAATAGAGACAGAAGGAAGGGGTGCACGTTAATAAATATAAGATAAATTACCGATGAAAGAAAAAGTGAAAGGATAGTGGTTTTGTATCATCATCATGTGCCATACCAGTTGGCGTAGGCGATCATGTCCCTCCACAATCTTCTATCTACAGTGCATCGTATCGGTTCTGTTGTTGACTGTTTTCCATGCCATGACACCAAGCCATCCAAAATTTTCTCTCTTTGTCGTCCGCGATCTCTCTTTCCTTTTATTTTTCCAGTTGTAACCAAGTATTTCAACTTTCCTCTTCTCATGATGTGCCCGAAAATGTTGATTGTTTCTTTCTGATGTTTTATAGGAGCTGCCTTTTTGTGTTGACCTCTTTGAGAACTTCCTCTTTTGGTCTTTTTAGCTGTCCAGGGAAATGTCAACATTCTTCTGTCAAATCCCATCTCTGTGGCCTCTAATCGTCTTTTAATTTGTTTGTCTACTGCCCATGATTCGCTTCCATAGGTCAGAATTGGTTCTATATAGCACCGATGAACTCTCTTTCTCATTTCTACTGACATAGATTTGTTGCATGAGATATTTTTTCATTTTCTGAAATGATATTTTGGCCTGAACTATTCTGCTTGTTATTTCTTTGTATAGAAAATAAATAATAGTGTGGAAAAACGGTGTAGGAAATTAGAGATATAAAGACAACAGGGATGGGAAAAAGAATTATTTTTGAAAATTAAATTGTGGAGAATGGGTCTTATTCTCTTCATCCTAATGGTAGTTTGTATTGCACTGTGTTTCGCATTTTGCGGTCTATACAGTCTTTAGCAGCCATTTGAGACTGCTTATCCTTGATTTTTATTTTAGCTTTTGAATTTCGTTGACTCATTACCTTAATGATGGAGCCGCGATAGCTCAGTGGTTAGTGAACTGGATTACAAAGGATAAGAGGTAGGGTTCGATCCCAACCGACGGCTACCGGTTCACCCAGCCTTTAACGGGTACCGGATTTGTTTCTGGGAAAGTAAAGCGACACGGGCGTAATACCGACCACATTACCCCAAAAATCATGTACCGAAGGTCTGTAAAATATATCGTCACTAAGACCATATTCCCTATACGCCACTTGGCGTGACGGGTCACTAACACCATATTCCCTATACGCCACTTGGCGTGACGGGTCACTAACACCATATTCCCTATACGCCACTTGGCGTGACGGGGGCACTTAAACAAATCTATCATGAACAAATCCATGTCAGTAGAAGTTAGAAAGAGAGTTCATCGGGGCTATACAGAACCAATTTTAAACTGTGGAAGCGAATCATGGACAGTAGAGAAACAAATAAAAAGATGTTTAGAGGCCACAGAGATGGGATTTCTCAGAATAATGTTGAAATTTCCAGGGACAGCTGAAAAGACCAACGAGGAAATTTTTAAAGAGGCCAGCACAAAAAGGGAGCTTCTAAAAACATCAGAAAGAAACAATCATCATTTTTCTGGCATAACAAAAAAGAATACATTTTGAATACTTGGTTACAAAATACAGGGAAAGAGAGACCGCGGGCGAAAAAGAGAAAAGATACTGATAGCTTGATGTAATGGCATGGAAAATACTCAACAACAGAATTAAAACGATGCACTGTAGATAAAAAAAAATAGCGGATGGACATGATCGCCTACTATAACCAGTATGGTACACAATGATGATGATGATCAGTAAAGGAGCATCTGGGTGTAGTAGGGTTTGTTATCATCTGAGCTGAAGCCATCTTTTGTGCTTTCTTTTGCTATCAGCAATAGCTGCACTTTGTGAGTTTGGCAGGGGAAGTAATCTAATCATTATGGGGTTGCCTTACTTGTAATGAAAAAGATGTTTTTGTTGTGGATGCAACGACCTGTGAGCTGATACCCATTCGGCCTAAAATAAAGTTGGTCTGATGGCTAAACAAAATTGGGCTAAAGAAATCTAGGCTAAACAAAACGATTAAACAAAACTAGGTTAATATAAAACTAAATTAAATAACACTAGATTAAACAAAACTAGGCTAAACAAAATTAGATTATACAAAGCTAGACTAAACAAAACTAGGATAAACAAAACTAAATTAAACAACACTAGACTAAACAATATTTGGTTAAACAACACTAGACTAAATCAAAATTGGATTAAACAAAACTAGATTAAACAAAACTAGATTAACAAAACAAAACTAAACTAAACTAAACAAGATTAAACAAAACTAGATTAACAAAACAAAACAAAAATAAACAAAACTAGATTAACAAAACTAAACAAAACTAGATTAAACAAAACTAGATTAACAAAACAAAACAATACTAAACAAAACTAGATTAACAAAACAAAACAAAAATAAACAAAACTTGATTAACAAAACTAAACAAAACTAGATTAAACAAAACTAGATTAACAAAACAAAACAAAACTAAACTAAACAAAACTAGAATAAACAAACCAGACTGAACAAAGTAAAAATTGTCTGTCTCATAAAATTCGTTTTCATTACACTAACGAGTCCTCAATACTTGCTTGTACAGTGTTTTCTTTCTCTTGCATAAAATGTCTGACAGAACACTCATGTTTCTCCTTGATTGAGTTTTTGAACAAAATCTTCATCCCTGTTTCTGTTTTTTTTTTTCTGGATGTTCTTTCTGGGCATGTGTTTTTATGTGAATCTTCAGTCTTGCTAGACAGTGTTAGACCTCGGTATCTGCTTGCCCCATGGAGCTAATAATGATATAAATGTAACCAGCCTGTAGCAGTATAATATAATAGCAGTGGGATATACAAAGAAAAAATCTCTGTGAATGAAATCAAGCAGACAATGAAACTGAGAAATTAAGTAGGAGCTACAAAGATAAACAGATAAAAAAAATATCTATATCGATTTTTTCCCCTCTCATATGATTTAGCACTTAGTTATTGTCCACTATTGTTCTTGTTGATTGACATGTCCAAGTCTACTCACTATTGTTCTTGCTGTTTGACTTGTCCACATCTACCCACTATTGTTCTTGCTGTTTGACTTGTCACATCTACCCACTATTGTTCTTGCTGTTTGACTTGTCACATCTACCCACTATTGTTCTTGCTGTTTGACTTGTCCACATCTACCCACTATTGTTCTTGCTGTTTGACTTGTCACATCTACCCACTATTGTTCTTGCTGTTTGACTTGTCACATCTACCCACTATTGTTCTTGCTGTTTGACTTGTCACATCTACCCACTATTGTTCTTGCTGTTTGACTTGCCCACATCTACCCACTATTGTTCTTGCTGTTTGACTTGTCCACATCTACCCACTATTGTTCTTGCTGTTTGACTTGCCCACAACTACCCACTATTGTTCTTGCTGTTTGACTTGTCCGCGTCTACCAACTATTGTTCTTGCTGTTTGACTTGTCCGCGTCTACCCACTATTGTTCTTGCTGTTTGACTTGTCACGTCTACTCACTATTGTTCTTGCTGTTTGACTTGTCCGCGTCTACCCACTATTGTTCTTGCTGTTTGACTTGTCCGCGTCTACCAACTATTGTTCTTGCTGTTTGACTTGTCCACGTCTACTCACTGTTGTTCTTTGCTGTTTGACTTGTCCGCGTCTACCCACTATTGTTCTTGCTGTTTGACTTGTCCGCGTCTACCCACTATTGTTCTTGCTGTTTGACTTGTCCGCGTCTACCCACTATTGTTCTTGCTGTTTGACGTGTCCACGTCTACTCACTATTGTTCTTGCTGTTTGACTTGTCCGCGTCTACCCACTATTGTTCTTGCTGTTTGACTTGTCCACGTCTACTCACTATTGTTCTTGCTGTTTGACTTGTCCGCGTCTACTCACTATTGTTCTTGCTGTTTGACTTGTCCGCGTCTACCCACTATTGTTCTTGTTGGACTTGTCCGCGTCTACCCACTATTGTTCTTGTTGGACTTGTCCGCGTCTACCCACTATTGTTCTTGCTGTTTGACTTGTCCGCGTTTACCCACTATTGTTCTTGCTGTTTGACTTGTCCGCGTCTACCCACTATTGTTCTTGCTGTTTGACTTGTCCACGTCTACCCACTATTGTTCTTGTTGGACTTGTCCGCGTCTACCCACTATTGTTCTTGCTGTTTGACTTGTCCGCGTCTACCCACTATTGTTCTTGCTGTTTGACTTGTCCACGTCTACCCACTATTGTTCTTGTTTGACTTGTCCACGTCTACCCACTATTGTTCTTGCTGTTTGACTTGTCCGCGTCTACCCACTATTGTTCTTGCTGTTTGACTTGTCCACGTCTACTCACTATTGTTCTTGCTGTTTGACTTGTCCACGTCTACCCACTATTGTTCTTGCTGTTTGACTTGTCCGCGTCTACCCACTATTGTTCTTGCTGTTTGACTTGTCCGCGTCTACCCACTATTGTTCTTGCTGTTTGACTTGTCCGCGTCTACCCACTATTGTTCTTGCTGTTTGACTTGTCCACGTCTACCCACTATTGTTCTTGCTGTTTGACTTGTCCACGTCTACCCACTATTGTTCTTGCTGTTTGACTTGTCCGCGTCTACCCACTATTGTTCTTGCTGTTTGACTTGTCCGCGTCTACCCACTATTGTTCTTGCTGTTTGACTTGTCCGCGTCTACCCACTATTGTTCTTGCTGTTTGACTTGTCCACGTCTACCCACTATTGTTCTTGTTTGACTTGTCCACGTCTACCCACTATTGTTCTTGCTGTTTGACTTGTCCACGTCTACTCACTATTGTTCTTGCTGTTTGACTTGTCCACGTCTACTCACTATTGTTCTTGCTTTTTGACTTGTCCACGTCTACCCACTATTGTTCTTGTTGGACTTGCTCTCGTCTACCCACTATTGTTCTTGTTGTTTGACTTGTCCGCGTCTACCCACTATTGTTCTTGCTGTTTGACTTGTCCGCGTCTACTCACTATTGTTCTTGCTGTTTGACTTGTCCGCGTCTACCCACTATTGTTCTTGTTGGACTTGTCCGCGTCTACCCACTATTGTTCTTGTTGGACTTGTCCGCGTCTACCCACTATTGTTCTTGCTGTTTGACTTGTCCGCGCCTACTCACTATTGTTCTTGCTGTTTGACTTGTCCACGTCTACCCACTATTGTTCTTGTTGGACTTGTCCGCGTCTACCCACTATTGTTCTTGCTGTTTGACTTGTCCGCGTCTACCCACTATTGTTCTTGCTGTTTGACTTGTCCACGTCTACCCACTATTGTTCTTGCTGTTTGACTTGTCCGCGTCTACCCACTATTGTTCTTGCTGTTTGACTTGTCCACGTCTACCCACTATTGTTCTTGTTTGACTTGTCCACGTCTACCCACTATTGTTCTTGCTGTTTGACTTGTCCGCGTCTACCCACTATTGTTCTTGCTGTTTGACTTGTCCACGTCTACTCACTATTGTTCTTGCTGTTTGACTTGTCCACGTCTACCCACTATTGTTCTTGCTGTTTGACTTGTCCGCTTCTACCCACTATTGTTCTTGCTGTTTGACTTGTCCGCGTCTACCCACTATTGTTCTTGCTGTTTGACTTGTCCGCGTCTACCCACTATTGTTCTTGCTGTTTGACTTGTCCACGTCTACCCACTATTGTTCTTGCTGTTTGACTTGTCCACGTCTACCCACTATTGTTCTTGCTGTTTGACTTGTCCGCGTCTACCCACTATTGTTCTTGCTGTTTGACTTGTCCGCGTCTACCCACTATTGTTCTTGCTGTTTGACTTGTCCGCGTCTACCCACTATTGTTCTTGCTGTTTGACTTGTCCACGTCTACCCACTATTGTTCTTGTTTGACTTGTCCACGTCTACCCACTATTGTTCTTGCTGTTTGACTTGTCCACGTCTACTCACTATTGTTCTTGCTGTTTGACTTGTCCACGTCTACTCACTATTGTTCTTGCTGTTTGACTTGTCCACGTCTACTCACTATTGTTCTTGCTGTTTGACTTGTCACGTCTACCCACTATTGTTCTTGTTTGACTTGTCCACGTCTACCCACTATTGTTCTTGCTGTTTGACTTGTCCACGTCTACTCACTATTGTTCTTGTTGTTTGACTTGTCACGTCTACCCACTATTGTTCTTGTTGGACTTGTCCACGTCTACTCACTATTGTTCTTGCTGTTTGACTTGTCACGTCTACCCACTATTGTTCTTGTTTGACTTGTCCACGTCTACCCACTATTGTTCTTGCTGTTTGACTTGTCACGTCTACCCACTATTGTTCTTGTTGGACTTGTCCACGTCTACTCACTATTGTTCTTGCTGTTTGACTTGTCACGTCTACCCACTATTGTTCTTGTTTGACTTGTCCACGTCTACCCACTATTGTTCTTGCTGTTTGACTTGTCCACGTCTACCCACTATTGTTCTTGCTGTTTGACTTGTCCACGTCTACCCACTATTGTTCTTGCTGTTTGACTTGTCCACGTCTACCCACTATTGTTCTTGCTGTTGGACTTGCTCTCGTCTACCCACTATTGTTCTTGTTGGACTTGCTCTCGTCTACCCACTATTGTTCTTGTTGGACTTGCTCTCGTCTACCCACTATTGTTCTTGCTGTTTGACTTGTCACGTCTACCCACTATTGTTCTTGCTGTTTGACTTGTCCAAGTCTACCCACTATTGTTCTTGCTGTTTGACTTGTCACGTCTACCCACTATTGTTCTTGTTGGACTTGTCCACGTCTACTCACTATTGTTCTTGCTGTTTGACTTGTCACGTCTACCCACTATTGTTCTTGCTGTTTGACTTGTCACGTCTACCCACTATTGTTCTTGTTTGACTTGTCCACGTCTACCCACTATTGTTCTTGCTGTTTGACTTGTCCACGTCTACCCACTATTGTTCTTGCTGTTTGACTTGTCCACGTCTACCCACTATTGTTCTTGTTGGACTTGCTCTCGTCTACCCACTATTGTTCTTGCTGTTTGACTTGTCCACTTCTACCCACTATTGTTCTTGCTGTTTGACTTGTCACGTCTACCCACTATTGTTCTTGTTGGACTTGCTCTCGTCTACCCACTATTGTTCTTGCTGTTTGACTTGTCACGTCTACCCACTATTGTTCTTGCTGTTTGACTTGTCACGTCTACCCACTATTGTTCTTGTTGGACTTGTCACGTCTACCCACTATTTTTCTATTCTGTTTGACTTTCCAAGAAAGAACAATTTCTTAGGTGAATAAGCACACTATGACGATCTTGCACAGGAGTAGTTACTCGTGGTTGGCCACTCCGAAATCTATCATGTGGCCTTCAAGCGGTTCGATGACGTTCATTGAGATGTACAATAGTGCTGTGGTGGCAATTCATCCTTCTGGCCAATGGTCCGCGTGCCAATTCCTGTCTCCATCATACCAATAGCTCGGTAGCGATTGTTTTCTGATATTCGTGATATTTCAGCCACACATATTGCAGCTACAACGTGTATACATGTTCAGGGTCATTGATACTGGGAATCATAATGCACGTTAACATTTATTGTTTTCGTGTACTTTGTACAAAAACACGTGGATTGCATCGTCCACTTTCATTGCTGCAACCATTAGCTCCCTACCTCGCGATAAACACGGGGAAAATCTATTCCCACACTGACATATACATTTTACACTAAGTTCATGAATATGTAAAGTGGTGGGTTATTAATGTGCTTCTCTATAGTTTTATATCAATTCTCAGCTTTTTCTTTTGGGGCACTTTGCTCTAGTATCTCAGTAGTTTTTGTTGATGACTGTTTGTTTTCAAACTTCTTTCTTCTTTCTTTCTTTTTTTTTTCTTTCCGTCTTTTTTTCTTTCTTTCTTTCTTTCTTTCTTTCTTTCTTTCTTTCTTTCTTTCTTTCTTTCTTTCTTTCTTTCTTTCTTTCTTTCTTTCTTTCTTTCTTTCTTTCTTTCCCTCTATTCACAAACAATAACACTTGTTTCTCAACCAGTTCATGTACTAAGAAACTAGCTCTACAACTCTATAGATTTTGTGAATGAAACACACATATATTGTAATGTGCTCTTTCGATTGTGTTTTATGATTTATTATGTTTTAAATGTTCTATCTAACGTTACAAATTGAAAACTTGACTACTTCGGGTAGTCGGGTTCGATCCTGACCGACGGCTTCCGGGTTCACCCAGCCTTAAAAGGGTACCGGATTTTTTTCTGGGAAATTAAAGCGGTACGGGCGTAATACCGACCACATTACCCCAAAAAAATCATGTGCTGAAGATCTATAAAAAATTATGGTCACTAACACCGTATTCCCTAGACGCCACTTGGCGTGACGGGGGCTCTTTACTTAGGGTATTTTTGACTTTTTATATTCCGCACAAGACATTTTGTCGCGCATTTCCAATCATGCTTCCCTAGCTGCAGAGAATGGGGAGGGGTGGGGGAGGGAGAGAATGCATTTCTCTCTTTCAATTTGTGGTTCCTTGGTGACGTTACCTTTCCGATCTCTCTGGGTAGTGAGATTCAAAGTCTGTAATTCTCGGGTAACAGTAAATTAGAAAACGAAACAGATCACGTGTGCACGCTGTGTACGTTAATGTAGACAAATAATAATAAATCAATATTTTTATGGAGGGAAACTCGCGAGGTGATAGATCCGCAATGTTCCCCTGTAGACCACAATGTTCACCTGTAGACCGCAATGTTCACTTGTAGACCGCAATCTTTGAGAACAGACTCTAATGCTCCAACTCAAACAAGAAGCAGGCAGATTCATAGAGAAAGAGAATACACGGTGAAAGAAATAAAAAAGTAGCATTTATAGGGGCAGTACAAAATCCAGTCAACTATGATTGATGCAGGGTACTGCTACTACTACTACTACTATTACTACTATTACTACTACTACTACTACTACTACTACTACTACTACTACAATAACTACTACAATAACTACTACTACTACTGCTGCTACTACTACTACTACTACTACTATTACTACTAGTACTACTACTACTACTACTACAATAACTACTACTACTACTGCTGCTACTACTACTACTACTACTATCACCAAAACAACCAACCACCACCAAAACCACCATGCCAACATCACCTCCTCCACCACCACCACCATCATCATCACCATGCCAACACCACCTCCACCAAAAGTCACTTTACCAATGCCACCATGCCAACACCACCTCCACCACATCCACCAAACATCACTATACCAACGCCACCATGCCAACACCAGCTCCACCACCATCATCATCATCATGCCTCCACCACCTCCACCAAAAATCACTATACCAACGCCACCATGCCAACACCAGCTCCACCACCATCATCATCACCATGCCTCCACCACCTCCACCAAAAATCACTATACCAACGCCACAATGCCAAAATCACCACCACCAACACCATACCAACACCACCTTCACCATCACCACCACCAAAACCACCAAAACCACCATACCAACACCACCACCATCACCATCACCACCACGGAAACCACCACCACCAAAACCACCAACACCACCTCCACCAACACCAACATCACCAGCAAAACCACCAACACCACCTCCACCTCCACCACCACCACCAAAACCACCATACCAACACCACCTTCACCTCCACCACCAACACCACCAACACCACCAAAACCACCATGCCAACACCACCACCATCACCACCAAAAAAACCACCATACCAACACCACCACCACCATCACCACCATGCCAGCACCATCACCACCACCAAAACCACATTACCAACACCACCACCATCACCACCACGGAAACCAACATACCAACACCACCACCACCACCACCATCACCACCACCAAAACCACAGTGCCAACACCACCACCATTACCACCACCAAAAACCACCATACCAACACCACCACCATCACCACCACCATCACCACCACCAAAACCACAGTGCCAACACCACCACCAAAAACCACCATACCAACACCACCACCATCACCACCACCAAAAACCACCATACCAACACCACCACCATTACCACCACCAAAAACCACCATGCCAACACTACCACCATCACCACCACGGAAACCATCATACCAACATCACCACCATCACGGAAACCACCATACCAATACCACCACCGAAAACCACCATGCCAACACTACCACCATCACCATCACGGAAATCAACATATCAATACCACCACCAAAAACATCAAAACCACCAACACCACCTCCATCAACACCAACACCACCACCTCCACCAACACAACCACCAAAATCACCAACACCACCTCCACCAACGCAACCACCAAAACCACCAAAAACACCAACACCAACAACACCACCAAAACCACTATACCAACACCACCAAAACCACCATACCAACATCACCTCCACCACCATACCAACATCACCTCCACCACCATACCAACATCACCTCCACCACCATACCAACATCACCTCCACCACCATACCAACATCACCTCCACCACCATACCAACATCACCTCCACCACCATACCAACATCACCTCTACCACCATACCAACATCACCTCCACCACCATACCAATATCACCTCCACCACCATACCAACACCACCTCTACCACCATACCAACATCACCTCCACCACCATACCAACACCAACAACACCACCAAAACCACTATACCAACACCACTAAAACCACCATACCAACATTACCTCCACCACCATACCAACATCACCTCCACCACCATACCAACACCACCACCACCACCAATAGAGTGTAAGAGTGTAGAACCAGGAGATTGACAGAAAACAATTGTTGGAATGAACCACAGTAACCAGAGAAAAGCAAAGTTAAATACTCTAGTGTAGAACCAAGAGATCGACCAATTATAATTGAAAGAATACATTAACAGATGACAAATATAAGAGTACTTGCAACTTTCAAATTAAGGAATATATGAATTACAATTTCGTGGACTCAGCGCTAAAGCAATATGATGACTTCGTTATATATGGAATTCTAGGACCAAGAGATGGACAAATACCAGTTTGCCAGTATGGACCACTAAAGCAAGACATCAAATTGCAGCTAACTGTCTAAAGCCAAGAGAGTACTTGATTTGACTTGACAAGGTGGCACTTAATTCAACATATTTCGTCATTGATTTTTGTTGATGGAAAAACCTTGTCTAGACTGTCTTCTTCAACAGATAGGGATAGTTTTTATGTTGTTGTGATGGGACTCGCATATCCTGTCAGATTTGTTGGACACAATTTATGCAAGTAGAAAATTGTTTTCGTTAAATTGTTATTTCTCTTTCTGGAATGAAATCTTGTTAACAATTCTTTTGAACATTAACTTTCTTTCTGTATTCTCTTCTTTTTGCCATTTTCCTGCATTTGTTATTGAACTGTAATGAATGGAAGAAGAGATAGGGAAAAGACAAAGATAAAGGACAAATAGAAAAAAATAAAGAATAACATAACAGAAAATCAATAATAAAACCGATAAGCAATTTTAAAACGTTAATTTGTGGAGAGAATTATCACATAGAACAGCAAAATAAGAAAGAAAAGAAATAAGAAGGAGACTCCGGTGGTGTATAATGACTATAGTGTCAGCACCTATAATTTGTATAGACCCTCAGCACATTACATTTTTGAGCAGTATGGTCAGTATTACGTCATTGTCGTTTTCTTTCCCAAAAAATTCCGTTAGCAAATGAAGGCTGGGTGAACTTAAAAGAAAGAGTAATTGATTATAATGTTAATCTTCTTAATTTGATAATTTCTCTTAATTGCTTATTTCTTTTTATAATTTGATTGTATTTCTTTCTTTTCATTCAGAAAATCCTGGATACAACTAACATAGCATCTGATACAATAATTAATATTGGCATTCTATAAATGGTCACTGATTTTAATGAACTTGTCTACTGGTAACAAGAGGTGCGGTTTAATCCCTATCAACTGAGATCATTTAATATAATCTAACTTTAAATTAGTTCGGATTATTTTTCCTGAAAGAAGAATACGGCATTGACGTAATACTGACCAGAATACCCTAAAATGTGTCTGTGGTGTGAACAATTCTGGTCACTAACATAATAATCACTTCACGGGGTGTTACTGATTTATTTCTTCCTTCTTTCGTGTCACCTTCTTTACTCTACGGGACGATGCGACATTACATTTTTTTTTTTTACTTAACGGGACGATACGAAATTCTTTCTTCCTTCTTTCGTGTCGCTAACATCTTCTTTACTCTACGGGACAATACGAGATTCTTTCTTCCTTCTTTCGTGTCGCTAACACCTTCTTTACTCTACGGGACAATATGACTATATTTTTTTTCTTTTTTTTTCACTTTACGGGACGATACGAAATTCTTTCTTCCTTCTTTCGTGTCGCTAACACCTTCTTTACTCCACAGGACAATACGAGATTCTTTCTTTCTTCTTTCGTGTCGCTAACACGTTCTTTACTCTACAGGACAATATGAGATTCCTTCTTTCTTCTTTCGTGTCGCTAACACCTTCTTTACTCTACAGGACAATACGAGATTCTTTCTTTCTTCGTTCATGTCGCTAACACCTTCTTTACTCTACAGGACAATACGAGATTCTTTCTTTCTTCTTTCATGTCGCTAACACCTTCTTTACTCTACAGGACAATACGAGATTCTTTCTTTCTTCTTTCGTGTCGCTAACACATTCTTTACTCTACGGGACGATACGAGATTCTTTCTTTCTTCTTTCATGTCGCTAACACCTTCTTTACTCTACAGCACAATACGAGATTCTTTCTTTCTTCTTTCGTGTCGCTAACACCTTTACTCTACGGGACGATACGAGATTCTTTCTTTCTTCTTTCGTGTCGCTAACACCTTCTTTACTCTACAGGACAATACGAGATTCTTTCTTTCTTCTTTCGTGTCGCTAACACCTTCTTTACTCTACAGGACAATACGAGATTCCTTCTTTCTTCTTTCGTGTCGCTAACACCTTCTTTACTCTACGGGACGATACGAGATTCTCTCATCTTTTATGGCACCAACACATTCTTTTGACGATACGGCGTTCTAAGTTGTTGTCTTTCTTCTATTCTCTCCTCGAAGAGATGCCATTATGATGATTACTCTTATGCCACCATCAAAATAATTGCCACCACCATCATCACTATGACACATTATGACATCCACTTTCTGTCGCCAGTCACGAAACGCTTCCTCTAGACTCGTCAAAGCTCGTTAACCGATTTTGCATCACTAATGAGCATACCACATACGAGTAACCATACCGACATTTCTGCACCGAGTTATTTTTGTATTATCTACAATTCAAATAGCAGAAAAAAGAATTCATCTTCCCGTACACGAGTAAAACAAGTCATTATCTCGTGTCTTTCTGAACTGTTATTGCTAACTACAACGTAATCAACAAAAAAATAAAATGATGAAAAATAACGGGGAAACAAGATATAAAGAATGTCCCTTTATTATAGTAACTTGCTTATAATTTAAAATATCACAGCCATCTGTAGCATTAATAAACCTCTCACACTGAAAGAAAAATCACCCAAAGTTTGTGACGTTCTCAGTTTGAAAGCAGGAGCGATTGTAGGTAAAATAACGTTAGCCTCATTAATAGCTCGCATAGCTGACCACGTTACAAACTTTGGGTAATTTCGGGATTTTCCTCTCAGGCTGCAGGCCTTAGTAAAACTATAGATGGCTGTGACAAAAAAAGTATCACATTCAAGATTTTATCGTGGTTACGCTTTTCAGACCAAATTGAGAATATATTTTTTTTGTAATTCAAGAGTTATAATATTTGTTGTATCATATCTGCTCCATTTTTGGCGACTGTTCCCATGTGTTATAACTGAAAATAACAAGAAATTATGTTATTTAATTTCTCTTTGTTTCATCTCCTTATTTACTTTTTAACAGACAAGATAATCACTGGAGTCTGTAGAAATGTGCTTTTACAAAAGAGTGTTGAGAATACCATGGACAGCTAAGATGAGTAATGAAGACGTTCTGAAAGAGACCAAAGCAGAAAGAGAGCTAATTTCCAATATTAGGAAGAAACACTCATCGCTTTATGGCCACGTAATGAGAAGAGAACAGCTGGAATATATTGTGACAACTGGGAAAATTTAGGGACGAAGAGATAGAGGGAAGCAAAGAGAAAAGATACCAGATAGTTTAAGAGAATGGCTTCACAGAAGATAAACAACGGAAATGATAAATAACTTTCGAGGTATAAAGTTATGTAGAGACGTGATCACCCACGCCAGCAGGCATGATAGTTGATGATGATAATTTACCCCTCACACCACTGTCTTAAGTCTACGTTGTTGGCGTTATGTCACGAGTTGATAGAAGCAACAACTCTTTGACTCATTGAGTGTTGCGGCCGCGAATACTTTCTTGACCAATCCCAATGCTGAAGAAGTTGGAGATCTAGTTCCAGGCTGTGACTTGCAAACTTTGTGACTTGTTCCGCCTGCCTACAGATACTGCAATATTGTGTCTACTATATCAGTAAGCAAAAAGAGAGCCAGTATTCAATATTTTGAAGAAACAATCATAATTTTCTGGCTATGTTTTGAGAAGGGAACAGCTGGAATATATTGTGACAAGTAGGAAAATTGAGGAACGAAGAGATAGAGGGAAGCAAAGAGAAAAGATACCAGACAGCTTAAGAGAATGGCTAGGCAGAAAGTCAACAACATAAATGATAAATAACTGTCGAAATCGAAAGTTGTGGAGAGACATCACCTACACCAGCAAGCATGGTACTTGATGATGATGCTATCAGTAAGAGCCACCAGGGAACGCTCAAGACCTCTGCTTTGACTTTGGCTGTTTTCTATGAAAGTCCGTCCAGGAGGTCAAGGCTAGACATTGCTCAGCTGATGAGTTACCGGTCCTGATGCTACAACCGCAAGCCGCTTCTGCTTTGTCATATGCCTTATTGTAATGATCTTTTACACTGACCATTAACGGTTGTGTGCAAATCGTAAGTGATTTTCTGGCTAATCTTTAGTCTGTTTTTTTTATTGAGTTATCCATGGTCACCAGTACACTCCGAACACATACATAAGCACCCTGACCCGCTCCTCATCTTGTCCCGCAGTGTCTAGTCACTGACGATTCCAACTCAGTGTTTGTTCATAAGCCCTTTTATGCGCCATCTAAGCCTCTCGTTTCTGGCCATGTGTCCATTTTAACTCCTATCTCTTTAATCCGAAAATGACGTATACTCATAGTTGTCAAAATCCTGTGCCGGCAATTCATTTCCCTTTCATTTTTACGGATTTCATTTATCTTCGACTCCCTTTTGCATTTTATGCTACCTTAGGACTATCTATTTCATGTCTGTAATGTGGCACAGAAAAATGAGCAGTTATCGATACATCATTTCCTATTTCGTCACTTCATATTTTTCTGTCTTACTGCTTCATCTCGGCTGCTTCATCTCGGCTGCTTCATCTCGGCGGGCGGACTCGGCGGGACAAAGTTGTCATGGCTTCATCTCGGCGGGCGGACTCGGCGGGACAAAGTTGTCATGGCTTTCTCTCGGCGGGCGGACTCGGCGGGACAAAGTTGTCATGGCTTCATCTCGGCGGGCGGACTCGGCGGGACAAAGTTGTCATGGCTTCATCTCGGCGGGCGGACTCGGCGAGACAAAGTTGTCATGGCTTCATCTCGGCGGGCGGACTCGGCGGGACAAAGTTGTCATGGCTTCATCTCGGCGGGCGGACTCGGCGGGACAAAGTTGTCATGGCTTCATCAGCGACCCAAACCATATACCTCATTTCACTTTCTATTTGGGCCCACGAACGCCAGACAGATTAACGGAGTGAAGACTAATATAATCACCAAAGTGGTGGGATTGTTAATATAGAAGACCTAGTACTACAGAATCTCTAGGAAGGGCAAAATCCAACCTCTTAAACAGAACCCAGAAAATCATGAACATTGTTGAAGCCCACCACAGAGACGAAGAAAAAAATGTTGAATATTATAAGTGAAGTACAGTTCCTACCACATCATGTTGGTCGTATGGGGAATGTGATTTTAGTGACCATAATGCTCCATGACTACGGCACATTTTTGGGGGTGGGGTCTGTATCACGTCAGCTCCTTCTACTTCCCCCAAAAATGCCTGGTATATATTTTTAGAGGCTGGGTGAACCACGGAACCGTGTCGATCTGATTAAAAATCTGCTACTTCGGAGAATCTAAACTGGACTCTTCAGATCGGGAAGCGAGCAGATTAACCACTCAGCTACCGAGGCTCACGAATATTATAAGAAGAGGGCCAAAAGTAAACTCATTTTTAACACGTCTTTTAACATTTAACACGCAAGGGAATCCCGAAAAAATACATGCCTAAGACTAACACACTGGACAGCAATTTTCGAAACAAATCGTCATTAAGGTAATGAAGAAAAGAAAAACAAATAGTTTAATACTTTGTTGACAAAGAATTATACAAAATAAAGTTTACATTACTACTACTATCAGAATTTCTATTTTGATTTTTCTCGTCTTTTATAGTATCTGGTTGTATGGTCTGTCTTACTGATCCTTTAGTTTCTTTGGAAGTTTAAGGGACGCGAACATAATGAACTCTTTAAGACCTATCTCTGTAATCATATTGTGTGTTTCTGTGTGTGTTTTTCCTGTCAGGTCTTTGATGTCATCACGTCGTTTATTTCTTTGTCCAAAGCTATCTCTTTCACCATATACTGTTGCTGGTATTATAGTTTCAATCAGCACGTTATATCTTGTGATATGCTCATATCAACATTCTCCCTATTTTCTTACTAACGTAATACGTTCTTCATGTGGCTTTATGTCTTTGGTGATGATTTTAATAATTTTTTTTTCGTTTCTTACCTAGTAAAAAAAAAAGTAAAGTACCCCCGTCACGCCAAGTGGCGTATAGGGAATATGGTGTTAGTGACCATAAATTTTACAGACCTTCGGCACATGATTTTCGGGGTAATGTGGTCGGTATTACACCCTTGCCGCTTTACTTTCCCAGAAAAAAATAGGTACCCATTAAAGGCTGGGTGAACCGGAAGCCGTCGGTTGGGATAGAACCCTACCTTTTGTCCTTTGTAGTCCAGTTCACTAACCACTGAGCTATCGCGGCTCCCGTGTCTGATGCGGTTTTCTTATAAATGTTGAGTATCTTACTACAATATTCAATTTCAGTAGCTCGCATGTTTAAATTCTGCATTTAATGGCCATCTTTTTCTACTTCTTGCTCTTCATCATCCACCCATAAAAGGACAATAAAATGGCCTGCATTTGCGGTTTTGTTGTTTATAAGTAGCTGCAGTACTTTGCATTGCTCAAGCCCAACATATTCGACTTCAGGAAGGCATGCTTAAGTCCCGAATTCCTGTCCATCCTTGATTCTACTAATTTTGCAAGACTGGGTAGTGTATGACGTTTCAATATTGAGAATGACATTATATTGTTCGATCAGGCATGTTGTGGTGTAGGAGATAACAATTAAATCAACAGTATAAATAGGAAGCCGAGATAACTCAGGGGTTACTGAACTGGGCTACAAAACACAAGTTCGATCCTGATCGACGGCTTCCGCGTTCACCCAGCCTTAAATGGGTACCGGATTAATTTTTTTCTGGGAAAGTTAAGCGGCATGGGCGTAATGCCGACCATATTACCCCAAAAATCATGCTGAAGGTCTCTAAAATTTTAGGGTCACTAAAAAAACCATATTCCCTATACGCCACTTTCTGTAACGGGGCACTTTACTTTTCTTTTTTTACACTATAAATAATTATTGTAACATTAGTTAAGGGAATTAAGTCTGGAAAGAATACAAAGTACTTGGGCGAGTTTGAATTCAAGTCACGGGATTGTCACGTTATAACTAGATCACATAACTTACGAATCAAAGGGACAAACATTATGTTTAAATAGAGATCCGTGCCTACTACCTAGCAGATGTGTTTAGAACGTCCGGCACTGAGAAGATGTTGCCACCTAGTGTGATGTTTACACAGAATAAGAATAGGAAGGAGGCCGGCTTTTATAAATGAGATGTCAGTGAAGGCATAACAGGCATTGAGAAAATTGGTCCACAACGACTTGTGTGAAAATATGTCAGGAATAGTCGAGTTTATCCAACAGATTCTGTCTTACTGATGATAGAAGGAGAAAGTGTAATGAATCAGAGATGCAGGTTCAGGTTATGTTTGGTTATTAAATCAGTCATCATTTGTCTTTGACATGAGTCTCTTCAATCTGATGACTGAGCTGAGAACTAAAGACTGATCGAGGAGAGAGAAATGATAACTATGCTTAAATCAACAGTGTGGAAGGTTTGTCAAGTAATGAGAGAACAAAGTTACTCAAGTAATGAGAGAACAAAGTTACTCAAGTAATGAGAGAACAAAGTTACTCAAGTACTGAGAGAACAAAGTTACTCAAGAATAAGAGAACAAAGTTACTCAAGTACTGAGAGAACTAAGATACTCAAGTAATGAGAGAACAAAGTTATTCTAGTAATGAGAGAACAAATTTACTCTAGTAATGAGAGAACAAAGTTACTCAAGAATGAGAGAACAAAGTTACTCAAGTAATGAGAGAACAAAGTTACTCAAGTAATGAGAGAACAAAGTTACTCAAGTAATGAGAGAACAAAGTTACTCAAGTAATGAGAGAACAAAGTTACTCAAGAATGAGAGAACAAAAAGTTACTCAAGTAATGAAAGAACAAAGTTACTCAAGTAATGAGAGAACAAAGCTTCTCAAGTAATGAGAGAACAAAGTTACTCAAGAATGAGATATGAATACTGTCACACAAATTAAGTAATACATGTAGTATCAGCAGTCTGCTGGGTGCTGCGAGTGAGGGCACCGTTGTAATAAAGTACGTGATTCTATCATTCACAGCATCATCATCATCATCATCATCATCATCATCTGCCATACTAATTGGCGTAGGCGATCATGTCCTTTCACAATCTTCTATCTACAGTGCATCAAATCAAATCTGTTGTTGACTGCTTTCCATGCCATGACACCAATCCATCTAGTATTTTCACTCTTTGCCGTCCGCGATCTCTCTTTCCTTTTATTTTGTCAGTTGTAACCAAGTATTCCAACTTTCTTCTTCTCATGATGTGCCCGAAAAATGTTGATTGCTTCTTTCTGATGTTTTTTAGGAGCTGCCTTTTTGTGTTGGCTTCTTTGAGAACTCCTCGTTTGGTCTTGTTAGCTGTCAAGGGAACTTTCAACATTCTTCTGAGAAATCCCATCTCTGTGTTCTCTAATCGTCTTTTCAATTGTTTGTCTACTGTCCATGTTTCGCTTCCATAGGTCAGAATTGGTTCTATATAGCACCGATGAACTTTCTTTCACATTTCTATTGACATAGATTTATTACATAAGATATTTTTTCATTTTCTGAAATGCTATTTTGGCCTGAGTTATTCTGCTTTTTATTTCTGTGGTGCGTCTTCCATCTGTTGTTATTATTGTGCCCAAGTATTTGACACATTGCACTTGTTTCAAATGTGTCCTGTTTATTTTTATGCTGCATGCATTTATAGCAGTTAAGTTTACAAAGAGACTCAAGATTATTCAATTCAACAGAGATATACGCCTTCTGATTGAGTAAACAGTTTAATCTACGTGTCTGCTGGGTGGGAATTCCTGTACTCTGTTGTAGAACGAGCCCGTCTCAAATCTGATAACGTGGAACAAACCTGCCTTTGATACCACGGTATATACAATACCAAGTCCATGGTACTTTACTGTTAGACAATAGTGGACTGAGTCCGTGTACAGCCGGACCTACATCGAGGTGAAGAATTGTAGTGCAGTTCCCTCCCAACCAGGCATGTTCGTAAAAGACGACTAAGGAGAGTTGGGCATGGGACTGGCAATCCTGCACTGTAAACAATAAGAACTAACTCATGTATATTTTGTCAAATTGTTACAACATAGATGAATATCAATGGTGCCAACATTCGCTAAAGCGTAAATTTGGTATTTATCTCACATTTGTCTACCAAATGTCATATTATTTTTATTTGCGTTTAAATCATAAACATAACATATTTTTCAAATATTATCGTATTGCTCATAATAACTGCACCTACCCATATGTCATCCCCGCTGCTTTTCCTCTGTCTACAAATATTTGATGGCTGTAAAATTGTATCATTCAGATTTTCATTGATTTCTTTTTTGTTATAATTCTTTTGAATTATTTATAGTTTGAACAAATCCTGTGTTGTTGTCTTTCAGGTTTATCTGAATAGAACTGTCATATTAATTATAGATTATGCTATCGGAGAAATTACGCAAAATGCACAAAAAATCTACGATAAAAAGATATGAATATTTCGGTCCTGTTTTTTAGTAATCGGGATATGTAAAATGGGATTAGACACGTGGTTTCCAGCATTTATATTGGACATTTTTTTTTACTGGTTTTGTTAATATTGGTTGGTAAAAAAATACGTGGATTGTTTGGTGGAGAGAAGGGTGGATTTCATGGGTAGTTTCATCCTTGTATAATCAAGGGAGTTTCATCCTTGTATAATCATAGGGTGTTTTATCCTTGTATAATCATAGGGAGTTTCATCTTTGTATAATCATAGGGAGTTTCATCCTTGTATAATCATAGGGAGTTTCATCCTTGTATAATCATAGGGAGTTTCATCCTTGTATAATCAAGGAGTGTTTCAACTTGTATAATCATGGAGAATTTTATCCTTGCATAATCAAGGAGTGTTTCAACTTGTATAATCATGGGAAGTTTCATCCTTGTATAATCATGGGGAGTTTCCTCCTTGAATAAACATGGGGAGTTTCATCCTTGTATAATCATGTAGAGTTTCATCCTTGTATAAACATGGTGAGTTTCATCCTTGTATAATCATGGGGAGTTTCATCCGTGTATAATCATGGGGAGTTTCATCCTTGTATGATCATAGGAAGTTTCATCCTTGTATGATCATAGGAAGTTTCATCCTTGTATGATCATAAGAAGTTTCATCCTTGTATGATCATAGGAAGTTTCATCCTTGTATGATCATAGGAAGTTTCATCCTTGTATGATCATAGGAAGTTTCATCCTTGTATGATCATAGGAAGTTTCATTCTTGTATGATCATAGGAAGTTTCATCCTTGTATGATCATAGGAAGTTTCATCCTTGTATGATCATAGGAAGTTTCATCCTTGTATGATCATAGGAAGTTTCATCCTTGTATGATCATAGGAAGTTTCATCCTTGTATGATCATAGGAAGTTTCATCCTTGTATTAACATGAAGATTGCGTAAATTACAAGTGGGTGGCTGAAAAATGAGACAGATAGGTCTATTGAAAGATCACCTGATCGGGGCCTCGGTAGACTAGTTGGGAAAATCATCAGACTAAGGTAGCGATATTTGGAGATTACAAAAATGTTATGTTAGCACCCCATATCTGCAGACGTTATTTTCTAATATATATATATATAGAGAGAGAGAGAGAGATAGAGAGAGAGAGAGAGAGAGAGAGAGAGAAACAGATACAATGGTTTGGGCACATGACAAGGCAGAAAGATGAAAACACAACAGAACAAGCCTTCAATAAACGTTGCGAGAACACCAGACTTACGGGTCGACCACGAAAAATATGAAATGACGGAATATTAGAAACACTAGGAAACATAACAGCAGCAGCAGAGACGAACAAAAGAGCAAAAGACCGGAAATTATATCTCCCCTCGACGCTGAAAGGCAAATGAGGAAGGAAAGAAGAAGAAGTTATTTTCTTTTTTCATTTTCCATTTTCTGATATATGTTTCACAAGTATGAAAGTATATTGTTAACTCCAAAGCGCAAAAAAGTATAATTTGTGTTTTAGTTTCACTGTTTTTTAAAATCATAATTTCTTTCCATACTGATGTGTTCTATACTGATGAGTTCTATACTAATGTGTCCCATACTTTATCGATCCCATACTGATGTGTCCAATACTTTATCGATCCCATACTGATGTGTTCCATACGGATGTGTTCTATACTGATGTGTTCTATACTGATGTGTCCCATACTTTATCGATCCCATATTTATGTGTCCCATACTTTATCGATCCCATACTGATGTGTTCCATATGGATGTGTTCTATACTGATGTGTTCTATACTGATGTGTTCTATACTGATGTGTCCCATACTGATGTGTTTCTTACTTTATGTGTTCCATACGGATGTGTTCTCTACTGATGTTTTCCATACTGATGTGTTCTATACTGGTGTGTTCCGTACTGGTGTGTCCCATACTGATGTGTTCTATACTGATGTGTTTCTTACTGATGTTTTCCATACTGATGTGTTCTATACTGGTGTGTTCCGTACTGGTGTGTCCCATACTGATGTGTTCTCTACTGATGTGTTTCTTACTGATGTTTTCCATACTGATGTGTTCCATACTGGTGTGTTCCGTACTGGTGTGTCCCATACTGATGTGTTCTCTACTGATGTATTCCATACTGGTGTGTCCCATACTGATGTTTCCCATACTGATGTGTTCATTACTGAAGTGTTCTATACTGATGTGTTCCAAACTGATGTGTTCTATACTTATTTGTTCTATACTGATGTGTCCCATACTGAAATGTTCCTTATCGATGTGTTCTATCTACACTGATGTATTCAATACTGACGTGTTCCATACGTTCATTTATTTCGAAATACATTTTAGGCGACGCAATATACACTCAATATATCTAGATAATCCGGATTAACCGACGACTACATTTGAGAGGCAGAGTTTTCGTAGAAAAACAAATTAAATCGATGAACTAAGCGCGCATCTGTTAAGCTAAGTATTTCTCATGGCTTAGATTTATTGTCGCATTGTCATTAAACTTTCAACAAGTTGTCATCATCACCATCATCAAGAGGCGTGCTTGCTGACGTAAGTCATAATGTCCCTCTATTTTTGACTTTCTGCTAAACCAATCTTAACATCATTTTTTATATTTTTTTTTTGTCTCCCTCCAATTTTTTTTTGGTCTCCAACTAATTCAGTTTTTCCATTCTCATCTATCTATCTATTGACCTTTCGAGCCGTAACCGGCCCATAGGGCGTAGACCAAGATACACCTTCTCCTATATGAATTTTTTTTTGTTCTAGCAGTTTTCTTTTAAAGATATTTTATCAAATCTCGCCATCTGTCTCTGTTCTGTGCAAGCAGAATTCTCATACAAGGGCCAAAACTTGGAGAATGATTCCTCTTGATGTTGGAAACAAGGTCTCTTTTTCTGCGGCTTCTTTTAGACGTCTTTTTAACAGTTTAACTTATTTTACTTTTCAGATAGTCTAGCGTATTATCGTTATGTAATTAGATTTTTGGGTGTATCATAATATATATCTTTGTGGTATTGTTTATTGTACTGGGCCGCAACCAGTCGTTCTACTTTTGTTTTGTTTCTCACCTACGCAAAGCTGTTACATCCAATTTTCCATTTTGTAAAATTTGCATTCTTATCGTAGGCCTTATAGCAACTTCGAATTTCTATGCATTTTGTTGCATTTGTATGCCTTGATCACTTTTAACTGTCCTTTGAACTCTCTAATTTCTCATGTAAAAACCACATTTCTGTGGTCACGAATAATTTATTTATTGTCCACGATTCGCATGCATAAGTCAAGACTGGATCAATATAACTAAACTACTATCTTTCTTGGGGAGCCGCGATAGCTCAGTGGTTAGTGAACTGGACTACAAAGGACAAGGGGTTGGGTTCGATCTCAACCGACGGCTTTCGGTTTCACCCAGCCTTAGATGGGTACCGAATTTTTTTCTGGGAAAGTAAAGCAGCACGGGCGTAATACCGACCACATTACCCCAAAAATCACGTGCTGAAGGTCTGTAAAATATAGGGTCACTAACACCATATTTCCCTATACGCCACTTGGCGTGACGGGGGTACTTTACTACTTTTTTACTTACTCTCTTTCTTATTTCCAGTGATAAAAATGTTTCGAATAATATCTTTCTCATTCTTTATAATGATGTTATTGTTTGAGCTAATCTGCGTCTAGCCGCTTTTTGTTAAAGTATTGTCATAATGTAAAAATATGTTCCCAGTAATTTATATTGCTATGTTTTAACACTGACGCATTTACTCGGCTTTGCGTTTAGGAGATGTCACTTTCTTTGTTGCAGGCATTATTTCTGTCTTTTTATTGTTGAAGTGAAAGCCTTTACATTTACTTTCCATCACTAAAATGTCAAGTATTGTTTTTATTTCTTATCATATAATGTCAGTTATAATGTTTACTTTCCATCACTATATTGTCAGGTATTATTTTTACCTTCCATCACAATAATGTCAATTATTATTTTTTACCTTCCATCACAATAATGTCAATTATTATTTTTACCTTCCATCACTATAATGCCAGTCACTATTTTTACTTTCCATCACTATAATGTCAAGTTTTTTTTTATTTCTTATCATATAATGTCAGTTATAATGTTTACTTTCCATCACTATATTGTCAGGTATTATTTTTACCTTCCATCACTATAATGCAGTCACTATTTTTACCTACCATCACTATAATGTCAATCATTACTTTTACTTTTTATCACTATAATGTCAATCATTATTTTTATTTTCTATCACCATGTTAATCATTATTTTTACTTTTTATCACCACAATGTCAATCATTTTTTTCCCTTCCCATCATTATAATGTCAATCACAATTTTTACTTTCCATCAATATAATGTCAATTATAAGTGTTACTTTTCGTCACAATAATCTTAATCATTATTTTTACTTCCCATCACTATAATCTCAATAATTATCTTTCTTTACATTACAATAATGTAATAAAACTTTGACAAAAAAAACAACAGATAAAATAGTTTGGCCACGTGTAGGACAGAGAGATAAAAAAACAACAACAGATAAAATAGTGTGTCCACGTGTAGGACAGAGAGATAAAAAAACAACAACATATAAAATAGTGTGGCCACGTGTAGGACAGAGAGATAAAAAAACAACAACAGATAAAATAGTGTGGCCACGTGTAGGACAGAGAGATAAAAAAACAACAACAGATAAAATAGTGTGGCCACGTGTAGGACAGAGAGATAAAAAAACAACAACAGGTAAAATAGTGTGGCCACGTGTAGGACAGAGAGATAAAAAAACAACAACATATATAATAGTTTGGCGATGTGATAGGACAGAAAGATAAAAAAACAACAGATAAAATATTGTGTGGCCACGTGATAGGACAGAAAGATGAAAAAACAACAGATCCATGGGCCGACCCCGAAAAAAGATGGATTGATGGGATATTATAAACACTAGGAAACAATTTAGGATAACCCAACAGAAAAACTAAAGACCGCAAACTATTTCTCCTCTCAACATTGAAAGATAAGAGAACATGGACAGAAGGAGAGGTGTATATTCATGTTTTTCTTCCTGTTAGTTCATCAATATATTTCTTTATAGCATGTCATTTATGCTGCATTTCAATCGCTTTTCATCACTGGTGTAACCGTGCTTCTTTTGATTATTTACATTTGTTTAACATTTCTCAATTTTCTATTTTAAATGTATCGTTATCTCCTTTATTCCGCCTACTTGTGTCCATCAACTATAACATATCACCTGTCGATTATTTCTATCTTGAAGATTTCATCATTGTTGGTATGATCTCCTTCGGTGTTTGTTAAATTGGTTATTTCAGCATATGCAATTGATCATTTAAACATTGTATTTTCTTTAAAGCATTATACCTTCTCTGAATTGTGTTATAAGTTGATATCCCCACTTGTTTAATTTGATTAGATCTACTTTCAACTTGGCGGCTCTTTTTATTGTTTGTAATCTCATTCTGAGTTTTTTTTATGATTGGAACTGGATCGTTATTGCGATGTTCAACATATCGGAAAACATATACTCAACTCAAAGTAAGTAACTACCAATTATAAAATGTTTATATTTACTCAACGTTCCTGTATGGTACAGAAACATGGACATTAAATAATAAAACAGAGCAGAAAATTGAAACCTTTGAAATGTGGATCTATAGAAAAATAGGGAGAAATGGTTGGAAAGAATAAAGAGATTTGGTGGAAAGAAAAAAAAGACATACAAGGAAGTTCTGAATCAGCTGAAAATGAAAAAAAATCGCTGCTTAACAACATTTGAAAAAGGCAAATAAAAATTGTTGGGACATGTGAAGAAACACAATACACTAACGAATGTCATCTTGGAAGGGAAAGTATAAGGTAAACGAGGCAGAGGCAGACCAAGACTAAAGTGGACAGATAACATCAAAAGGTGGCACATGAACATATGGCATCATGCATCATCAAGACAAAGAGACAAAGTAAAATGACGCTACATTGTAAGCCAACCTTCGATGTGGCGATGGCACCCAACGAATAAATGAATATAGTCTAGTTTTCAAATATATCAAAATTCTGTATCTTTCGTCTATCAGCATGTAGTCTGGTTAGTTGTTGATGTTATCCTTTCGGCTTTTCGACTCTCAAAGACATCTTGGGTGAAGTTTAAAACAGGTGTTTCCTATCATGTTGTGTGTTCTTGTCCATTCAATGAGTTTGCCGTCTCCATCATTTCTTTACCTACATCCTAACTATCTATCTATCTATTGACCTTTCGAGCCGTAGCCGGCCCATAGGGCATAAACCCAGATACTCTTTCTCTTATCTAAACTTTTTATCCTAGCAGTTTTCAATCCCTCTAAAGATCTTTTATCAAATTTAGCCATTTGTCTCTACTCTGTGCAAGTAAGTCTATCTCACTGGGGGAGCCGATTCCTGCTACTCTTGCCTCTCTGATCAATGTTCGTCTCAGTGTCTCTCTGGGTCGGCCTCTTTTCCTCTTACCTGTTGTTTCCCACATGAGGGCTTGCTTTGTTATTGGATTACTATCTCTCCTCATCACATGTCCAGCATATGACCATCGTCTTTTCTTTATTACTGAAGATATTAGTGGTTGATTGGAGATTTCTCTAATTTCCTCGTTTGTTTTGAATTCGTTCCACGCTATACCAAGTATTTTCCTTAGGCATTTATTTTCGAATGCGTTCAACTGTGTGTCTATGTCTCTTGTTGTTTTCCAGCTCGTAACTACATCGTAACTACCAACCACTTTTTCTCAACCTTCAAATATAGAAAATAGATAAAAGAAGGAAAGATAGAATTTGAGAACTAAAAAGTTTTGATTTTCTTCTACTCGTGCGTCAACCGTAAACAACGAGGACTGACGAGGCTGATTAGCCGTCACTTGCTGTACCAGTGATTCAAATGTCAACGCAAAATGAAGGAATGGGTGGAAAAAAATAATATTTAAAACTGCTCTATTTCCTTTGCGATTTTGCGCTGAATTGTATTTTGCACCATGCGGCCTAGTTCATCGTCTTCAGCACGCAATTTCGACAATGATTGCTTTCCTATAAAAAAAAGTATAAAGTACCCCCGTCACGCCAAGCGGCGCATAGGGAATATGGTGTTAGTGACCATAAATTTTACAGACCTTCGGCACATGATTTTTGGGGTAATGTGGTCGGTATTACGCTCGTGCCGCTTCACTTTCCCAGAAAAAAAAATTCGGTACCCATTAAAGGCTGGGTGAACCCGAAGGCCGTCGATTGGGATCGAACCCTACTCCTTATCCTTTGTAGCCCAGTTCACTAACCACTGAGCTATCGCGGCTCCCTATTACTTTCCTATACTTGGACTTTTCTTGACCTTTTTGAAAAGTAACCGTTGCTTGCAGCAAGATTTGGCTCTCACAAGTAAGCAGATTTACTAACGAGTTTTTCCTACCCTCAGATGTATCAAATCTCCATCCACTTAGCCGGATTGTCTCATAAAAATATCACTCATCATCTATCATCATCATCGTGTGCCTTCACCGCAACGAAGGTTGGATACCATGGATCGCCATTCTACTCTCTTTCTTGCTTTGATGGTGAAGGCTGACATGCATTGACTTGTCCATCTTTTGATGTTACTCGTCCATGTAAGTTTTGGGATGCCTCTGCCTCTTTTACCTTGTATTTTTCCTTCCAATATTACTTTTAGTAGGCTGTTGTGTCTTTTAACATGCCCCAAAAATTTCATTTGTCTTGTCTTAATTGTATTTAGTAGTTCTCTTTTTATTTTCAGTTGTTTTAAAACTTCATCGTTTGTTATCTTTTGTTTCCATCCAATTGTACATATTCTTCTATAAATCCACATTTGAAAGGCTTCAATTTTCTGTTCTGTTTTCTTGTCTAATGTCCATGTTTCTGCACCATACAGGAATATTGAGAAGACGTAACATTTTGCCATTCTTACTTTCAGCCCTGCTGATATTTGTTTTGTTGTTAGTATATTTTTCATAGCATTAAAACTCATCATCTATAAAGATTGTTTTTCTTGATTTGTTGTTTTCTTTTCACGTCAATTTTGACATTACCAGTTTCTCTCTCTCTCTCTCTCTCTCTGCGTTCAGGACTCAATCAGAGTAAGGATTCCAGACTCTCATATGAAGTCAGCTGTCAGGCTAAGTGTGTTGATCGCCCCCACAGACAGAACATCACAATTAGAGTCTGTCAGATCCACTCTGACTGAACACCCGTTAATACGTTGCACTGTGTTCTGCGCCAGTGGCCCAGTGCATCCGATTTCAGCCAGCATTTTTTCAGGTTTGCTTTCCTTAGCCTTTGATTGTCCCCAATCTTCCTGCAAGGCAGCAGTTGATCTTTTCTGTCGGGGGATTCTGCCCTTAGATGGTCGGCCTTCCCAGGTTTACGAGCACCATCTGCCCGAGTCACTAGAGGTGACTAACACAGACATGCGACTTGTAATATGAGGAAACTGCAACAAGGAACACATTTCATGCATAGCCTTCATTTGTTCCCGCCGCCTATCCCCATATACCGGTAAGTCACGTCCTCTTGAAAATGATGATCATCGTAGCACTTGATGATGTTAGGCCATCGTTGATGACTCCAATTCCGAACATATAGACACACAGTCAGTCGTCAATTTATTCTTGTTGCACATCAAACAGCAGACCGTAAGATTTGCGCACGGCCGGTTTAGGGAACCAATACGATGACGTAGGACACAATGTCGCCAAACTCATAATCTCGATACCTTTAGACTTATGTCTGATTACTCAAGTGTAAACAGTCTACGACGAACAAAACACGAAGCAACTTCCCCAAAGAGACAAAACTGCGACTGACGAAGTAGTTTACATTAATGTGTAACGTGGAAATAACTTGCGTCAAAGAATCCCAATAACGGTCTTGAACAGCACTAATGTGACGTAAAGCACAGATCTAGTCTAGACGGAGCTGGAATGTCTCACTCACAACACTTGATTCGTCAAAAAACGGACTGTTGTCGACCTACGACCTCGCCTTAGCGACACAGATGTATCAAGCATATCATCATTTTGACTTTTACGCAGAAAAGTGCAATGAAGATCCGAAATTAATCAGACCTTGGGTGCATTTTCTGCAGCGATCGAGAGGACGTGGACTAGATCCGCCATTTTGGAAACGGAAGTCTCACATTACCAGTTTGTGACTTCTCAACATTCCTATATGGTGCAGAAACATGGGCATTGCAACAGAACAGAGAACTGAATCCTTTGAAATGTGGATATATAGAAGAATAGGTAGAATGGATGGAAGGAAAAGAAAACAAACGATGAAGTCTTAAAACAACTAAAAAATGAAAAGAGAACTGCTAAACACAATTAGAAAAATACAAATGCGATTTTTGTCCCATTGTTAAAAGACACAACAGCCTACTAAAAGTGATCTTGGAGGGGAAAAAACAAGGTAAAAGAGGCAGAGGCAGACAAGACTAACATGGACGAGTAACATCAAAAGATGGACAAACCAGCCTATGACAATCTGCACCATCAAAGCAAGAGACAGAGCAGAATGGCGCTCCATGGTAGCCAACCTTCGTTGCTGAGATGGCACTCGATGATGATGACTTCTAAACATTTTCTGGTTAATTGTGAGAATTGCTCTGCCACGCCTGATACCAACAGTCTCCCTGTTTGTTTGCAGATAACAGCGAAGAAGTTGTTAGGCATTTTTTCTTTGTGCTTATTTTTCTTCACGGCAGACATTATTTGGTATTCAGAATCGAGACGTGTGATCTAATATTTGCTGATGAAGTTAGTCAAGCTAAACACGTTCAGTTGAATTCAACATTAAAACAATATGTTTTGTATTTAATATTTATGTGTCATATTATTTTATATTTTATTCCATTTTATATATTACTCTATTTTATATATTGTTCTATTTTATATTTTATTACATTTTATCATTTATTCTATTTTACATTTTATTACGTTATATATTTTATTCCATTTTATATTTTATTCTATTGTATATGTTTTAAAATATAATAAAATATAAAATAAAATGGAATAACATATAAAATAGAATAAAATACAAAAAGGAAAAATACACATAATTGTTGTCGTTTGTCACTAGACTTACTATGTGTTTAAACTCCTCTACTTGTTTTAGTTGTCTGTCATCATTAGTTATGTTGATTTTTTCCATTTTGTATGTTATTCTATTTTATAACAGCGTTGTTGGTGCTGTTGAAACATATAGCGAAACATAGTACATCGTAATTGCCAAAAAATATAGCCCAAGATGCATCAAAGCTTGTCAAATCATTGGACAGCTATAACCACTATTGCCCAACAAGGAAATAACTCTAGAGGCAAAACGAGCACTATACAATACAATCTTCATTCCAACATTGTGCTACCAATGCCAGTCCCTGACCCTAGATGCAAGAACAATAAGAAAATAACCTCTACTGAGATGAAATGTGTCAGACGAATAACAGGAAACCGTCTGAGAGAAATGAAGAACTGAGAAAAAAGCTAGGAATAGCCCCAGCCATAGAATATATAAAGAAACAACAGATAAAATGATTTGGCCACGTGACAAAGCAGAGTAATCAAAACACAACACAACGAGCCTTCAACAAACGTTGCGAGAATACCAGACCCAAAGGTCGATCACGAAAAGGATGGATGAATGGAATATTGGAAGCACTAGGAAACATAACAGTAGCAGAGACGAGCAGAAGAGAAAAAGACCGCAAATGATATCTCCCCTCGACGCTGAAAGGCAAATGAGGAAGGAAAGAAGAGAAGATAAAAAGATGTCCTTCTATGTTCAGAGATTGGTTGACGCAAAAAAAAATTCAACAAAATGAAATGTCAACGAGCTGTTGACACAAGACTGCATCAGAATAAAAATAACTCGGTTATAGCTTGCATTTACAAAATTCTGATTTTCTGAAATTATGTAAATTCAAATGCTTGACATTTCTTCCAAATGTAAATACGACGTTTAAGATATTATACTTTACAAAAATGGATACATGCGTGCAATTTTTAAACATATCTCTATTTCAATCCAGCCATTCAATTCATGTTTCAAATAGAAAACGTCGATCATTTTCTTCATCTGTTATTTTGAGTCTTTTTTTTCTTTTTAAACCAACACCTGACATCAGATTGAAAAATATCTTATTCAACAAATCTATGTCAATAGAAAAGAGAAAGAGAGTCCATCGGTGTTATATAGATAGAGCCAATTCTGACTTATGGAAGCGAATCAAGAACAGTAGACAAAGAAATGAAAAGACGATTAGAGGACACAGAGATGGGATTTCTCAGAAGAATGTTCAGAGTTTCCTGGGAAACTAAAAAGACAAATGAGGAAGTTCTCAAAGAGGCCAACACAAAAAGGGAGCTCCTAAAAAACATTAGAAAGAAACAATCAACTTTTTTCGTGCACATCATGAGAAGAGGAAAGTTGGAATACTCGGTTACAACTGGCAAAATAAAAGGAAAGAGAGATCGCGGACGACAAAGGGAGAAAATACTGGATAGCTTGGTGTCATGGCATGGAAAACAGTAAACAACAGAAGTGATACGATGCACTGTAGATAGAAGATTGTGAAAGGATGTTGTATATATAATAGTATGATCAAAAGAAGATTAGCAATAGCAACACAAATTAAATACCAGGAAGAACATGTGGCACAATGTCAGCAAAGCAATGAAATTAAAACTAGTGAGGATATTTATCTTCTCGATATCAACATAGGTTGTGAATCATGGACAATCTCGCAAACAGCAAGGAAGAAAGTCGATTCATTCGAAACAAAATGCTACCGATAAATCGTGAACATACTTCCGATAATGAAAATAAGAGCAATGAAGGCCCGTTGTGTTGTATATTAATCTTTTTCTCATGGAGTGAGGAAATCATGAGCCTCGGTAGATGAGTGATTATTGTGCTTGCTTCGTGGCCAGAAGGATTGGGGTTTGATCCACAGCAGTGGTGGCTTTCTTTTCGGACTGACAAAGCTGCGAGGTTCACCCAGCCTCTAAAACGGATACCATAGTTTTTCTGGGGAGTAAAGGCGACCTGGTGTGATACCGACCACATCGTCCAAAAATATGCTGTGGTCATAGAAAAATATGATCACTAACACCGTATTCCCCATACCCCTCGCATGGGGTGGGCGGAATTTTATTACTGTTTTATTTGTATGTATCCAATGGAGGGATTTATTTCTGTCTTTTTTTGTGTGAGTATTTCTCTCCAGATCTTATCTCTCAGCCTGCTCCTGTCATGCGCCTAACACATTTAATTTCATTGGTGGTTATTTTTCTTGTTGTTCTGAGTCTATTGTTGTATTTTACCGTATTATTCAGTTTGATAAAAGACGACAAAGGAGATTTCTAAGTGATTTCATCACATTATGTCAAGGTAAAGATAATGTACGAGACTTGAATCGTCGTCTTAGCACACGAGTTTCCCTTTCACCCATATGTGCTCGGCCGCATATCCATAAGTGTTCGGAGACTTCTGGACAGTATCGCTTCAAGCATCGAAACTCACGATGCGAATCGGCATTCCTCACCTTCCCAGAGTATTATCCTGCTACCCATTTCTGCAAGCGGCTGGGTCGCCCGTATGGATATTTTTTGTCAAACCACATTACAACTCACACTGCTTCCAGCGGGAAAGGAGCACGGGTTGTCCGAACGTCGGTAGCCCAGTCGGGTGGTTTTCCAACTAGGCTTGCGAGGCAGCTAACCAACCAAAATGCTGAATCGTCAGGCGGGTGTTAAAGTTACACTAAATCATTTATTTCTACGATCCGACGCTGTTTCACGAATCCACTTCCAAGTAAATCGCTGATAAGCAGTAAAATATATTCTGTTTAATAATCTCACGTGTAATGTTTCACATTTTAATTCTACAAGACATGCAGGTATTTATCTTACCTTTTTTTATCTCCTCATCTAAACTCATCTTATCTTATCTCATCTAATTTTGTTCTTATCCTGCCCATATCATCTTAGCTTATTCAATTCCATCTTATCGTATCATGTCTTGCCCTGTCTATTTAACTCTAACTTATCCACATACATTAAGTCTTGAAGCCGACATGCGTAGATTTCAACATATTTAATCGAGGAACAGTATTAAGTGCTGCCACCTTCTCTGTTTCAGCTTATCTTATCAACATATATTAAGTGTTGCCGCCTTCTCTATTTCAGCTTATCTTATCAACATATATTAAGTGTTTTGCCGCCTTCTCTATTTCAGCTTATCTTATCAACATATATTAAGTGTTTTGCCGCCTTCTCTATTTCAGCTTATCTTATCAACATATATTAAGTGTTTTGCCGCCTTCTCTATTTCAGCTTATCTTATCAACGTATATTAAGTGTTGCCGCCTTCTCTATTTCAGCTTATCTTATCAACATATATATTAAGTCTTGCTGTAAGTTGAAAATTATCCATTCAAGACGTTGGCCATCTATAGAATTACGAAGGCCTACGGGCTGACAGAAAATTCCCGTAAAAACCCCAACTGTCATGACGTTTTCTGCTTTGCGAGCAGGGGCGGTTGTGGATAGAGTGATGTTAGTCCTCTATTTCTCCTATAGCTGAAAACGTCACATGTTTGGTCGATTTTCCAACATATTTTCTGCTCCTGTGCCTTAACAAATCTATAGTCGGCTGTTGTTCCTGTAGCTGAAAACGTCACGCTAGTTGGTGTGTTTTCCGGTGTTATTTTCTACCCGTTAAATCTATAATATATAGTATATCTGATGGAAATGACAGGATAAAATCACTAACCTAGAATTTTTGAAAATTACAGTCAAATACCAGTGGATAAAGAGAGACAGCGAAGGCGATGGCGCTGGCTAGGACAGACACTGCGGAAGCCAACTGAGAGTTTTAAACATCATGCCCTTTTCTGGAAACCCCAGGGAAAAAGACAAAGGAAGACCAAAATATTCTTGGAGTAGACAGATGGAAACATGGATGAAGATGATGGGGAATTCATGGCATGAACTTAAAAGAATGGCAAGAAAACAGAACGGTTTGCAAAGTGTTTGTTGAAGAAGAAATATATAGTTGACTGTGTCTAGATAATGTTTGTGCTATGGCTATGGCCTTGCCCTTGCGACTATTGGATGCCAGCGGCGTTGCCAAAACACGTGTCTCTCTGACTTCCAAGAACCACGAAACATACAACGGCCTGTTTTTGACGTGTTTTGATTACGAGTCAAAAACAACAATACCCCAGACTTGCGTACGCTAACAAATATGTGTGCTCTAGTGCCTTGTACTTCTCCTCGCCGACCGTCACTGAAAGGCAGTTAAATGGGCGTAATTTGCGTTGTGTCGTGATTTACAATAATTTCGGTCTTTCCCTACATTTGGACTAAACACATCTTATTTAAGATAATAATAAGAAAAACGGTACAAGATTTGGACCGGGTGTTTGTTGGACATGATGTCTGTATACTTATTTATCATCATCATGTGCCATACCGGTCGGTGTAGGCGATCATGTGCTTAATCAATCTTCTATCCACAGTGCATGGTATCAATTCTGTTGTTGACTGTTTTCCATACCATGACACTAAGCTATCTAGTATCTTGGAAATAATAGAAGGAAAAGGTATGTGTTAGCACTCGGAAAAAATGACAAATAAACAACAGCAGAAAAAAAACAAAGAACAATATATGGTCCGAAGCAGGATCGAACCCGTACTCCATGGCACTGCGCCTTGCCACGAGAAGCTGAACGCTTGGTACACAACCACTCAGCTAATTAAAAATTAGCTATTGTGAGCATTGTCTAACACGAAGGCGTTCCCATGACTATAGCAAAATCTAGTATCTTCTCTATTGTTGTAACCATATATTACATCTTTCATTTTCTCATGACTTGAAAAATGTTGATTGTTTCTTTCAGATGTTTATTATGATACAGAACATGTGACATCATTATTCGTTATATCTTAGTCCCATGTTTGAGCCACATCCAACTTTATAGATGGCCCGCGTGCAGAACATAAAACCGGAAAACACTCACATAAATCTGTGTTGATTGTTTACCGGTTTTATTTTCTAAACTATCATATCTATAAAGTTGGCTGTGGCTCAAGCATGGGACTAATAAACAACGAAGACCTCCGAGAACTAGCAGCAAATTGTCAACAGCGGAGGACTTTGACTTCCGTTCTCAGTGACGTTTTTAGTCCGAGTGGAAAATGAACACAAATTATATCAGGTAGCCAATGTTTACTAAAAGCATGTTCTGACTGTGGTGATAGCAGTTGTGCTAAAACAGTAATGGCTTTCTTGATTTCATCATCATGAAATTAACGACTACGTCTTGAAAAAAATATTAGAAGAATTCCAGAAACAATCATGCAAAAGTGAACGATAGTGAAACAATCATGTACAAGTGAACGTTAGTGAAACAATCATGCAAAAGTGAACGTTAGTGAAACAATCATGCAAAAGTGAACGTTAGTGAAACAATCATGCAAAAGTGAACGTTAGTGAAACAATCATGTAAAAGTGAAGTTAGTGAAACAATCATGTAAAAGTGAACGATAGTGAAACAATCATACAAAAGTGAACGTTAGTGAAACAATCATGCAAAAGTGAACGTTAGTGAAACAATCATGCAAAAGTGAACGTTAGTGAAACAATCATGTAAAAGTGAAGTTAGTGAAACAATCATGTAAAAGTGAACGATAGTGAAACAATCATGCAAAAGTGAACGTTAGTGAAACAATCATGCAAAAGTGAACGTTAGTAAAACAATCATGTAAAAGTGAAGGATAGTAAAACAATCATGCAAAAGTGAAGGATAGTGAAACAATCATGCAAATATGAAGGATAGTGAAACAATCATGCAAAAGTGAAGGATAGTAAAACAATCATGTAAAAGTCAAGGATAGTAAAACAATCATGTAAAAGTGAAGGATAGTGAAACAATCTTGCAAAAGTAAAGGATAGTAAAACAATCATGTAAAAGTGAAGGATAGTGAAACAATCATGTAAAAGTGAAGGATATTAAAACAATCATGTAAAAGTGAAGGATATTAAAACAATCATGTAAAAGTGAAGGATATTAAAACAATCATGTAAAAGTGAAGGATATTAAAACAATCATGTAAAAGTGAAGGATATTAAAACAATCATGTAAAAATGAAGGATAGTGAAACAATCATGTAAAAGTGAAGGATAATGAAACAATCATGTAAAAGTGAAGGATAATGAAACAATCGTGTAAAAGTGAAGTATAGAGAAAGATCGTTAAAACGTATAGTACTGACAGGATTCCAAGAAAGATGTAGGATCCTACAAAAAAGATGGAGAAGTTTGAGCGTTTTCATTGCAGAGTACCATACTATGTGTTCTGTATCATCTAATGTTACCACGTATTCTGTATCATCTAATGTTACCACATGTTCTGTATCATCTAATGTTACCACATGTTCTGTATTATCTAATGTTACCACATGTTCTATATCATCTAATGTTACCACGTGTTCTGTATCATCTAATGTTACCACATGTTCTGTATAATCTAATGTTACCACGTGTTCTCTATCATCTAATGTTACCACGCGTTCTCTATCATCTAATGTTACCACATGTTCTATATAATCTAATGTTACCACGTGTTCTGTATCATCTAATGTTACCACGTGTTCTGTATAATCTAATGTTACCACGTGTTCTGTATCATCTAATGTTACCACGTGTTCTGTATCATCTAATGTTACCACATGTTCTGTATAATCTAATGTTACCACGTGTTCTCTATCATCTAATGTTACCACGTGTTCTGTATCATCTAATGTTACCACGTGTTCTGTATCATCTAATGTTACCACATGTTCTGTATCATCTAATGTTACCACGTGTTCTCTATCATCTAATGTTACCACGATTTCTCTATCATCTAATGTTACCACGTGTTCTGTATAATCTAATGTTACCACGTGTTCTGTATCATTTAATGTTACCACGTGTGTGTTCTCTATCATCTAATGTTACCACGTATTCTGTATCATCTAATGTTACCACGTGTTCTCTATCATCTAATGTTATCACGTGTTCTGTATCATCTAATGTTACTACATGTTCTGTATCATCTAATGTTACCACGTATTCTGTATCATCTAATGTTACCACGTGTTCTCTATCATCTAATGTTACCACGTGTTCTCTATCATCTAATGTTACCACGTGTTCTCTATCATCTAATGTTACTACATGTTCTGTATCATCTAATGTTACCACATGTTCTCTATCATCTAATGTTACTACATGTTCTGTATCATATAATGTTACCACATGTTCTGTATCATCTAATGTTACCACGTGTTCTGTATCATCTAATGTTACTACATGTTCTGTATCATCTAATGTTACTACATGTTCTGTATCATCTAATGTTACCACGTGTTCTGTATCATCTAATGTTACTACATGTTCTGTATCATCTAATGTTACCACATGTTCTGTATCATCTAATGTTACTACATGTTCTGTATCATCTAATGTTACCACGTGTTCTCTATCATCTAATGTTACCACATGTTCTCTATCATCTAATGTTACTACATGTTCTGTATCATCTAATGTTACCACATGTTCTCTATCATCTAATGTTACTACATGTTCTGTATCATATAATGTTACCACATGTTCTGTATCATCTAATGTTACCACGTGTTCTGTATCATCTAATGTTACTACATGTTCTGTATCATCTAATGTTACTACATGTTCTGTATCATCTAATGTTACCACGTGTTCTGTATCATCTAATGTTACTACATGTTCTGTATCATCTAATGTTACCACATGTTCTGTATCATCTAATGTTACTACATGTTCTGTATCATCTAATGTTACCACGTGTTCTCTATCATCTAATGTTACCACATGTTCTCTATCATCTAATGTTACTACATGTTCTGTATCATCTAATGTTACCACATGTTCTCTATCATCTAATGTTACTACATGTTCTGTATCATCTAATGTTACCACATGTTCTGTATCATCTAATGTTACTACATGTTCTGTATCATCTAATGTTACTACATGTTCTGTATAATCTAATGTTACCACATGTTCTGTATCATCTAATGTTACTACATGTTCTGTATCATCTAATGTTACCACATGTTCTCTATCATCTAATGTTACTACATGTTCTGTATCATCTAATGTTACCACATGTTCTGTATCATCTAATGTTACCACATGTTCTGTATAATCTAATGTTACCACATGTTCTGTATTATCTAATGTTACCACATGTTCTCTATCATCTAATGTTACCACGTATTCTGTATCATCTAATGTTACCACATGTTCTGTATCATCTAATGTTACTACATGTTCTGTATCATCTAATGTTACCACGTGTTCTGTATCATCTAATGTTACTACATGTTCTGTATCATCTAATGTTACCACCTGTTCTTTATCAGCCAATGTTACCACGTGTTCTTTATCAGCCAATGTTATCACGTTCTGTATCATCTCTTTTTATCACATGTTCTGTATCATCTCTTTTTACCACATGTTCTGTATCATCTCTTTTTACCACGTGTTCTGTATCAGCAATTGTTACCACTCTGTGACAATGACAATTTACACCGAACCACTGGGTTCTCGAGAACTTCATTCAGTTATTTAATAGAGATATGAATTAATCTTGATTCCTATTGGGCCGAAAGACAGAATAATCAGTTCATAACTTTCAGTAATATTTAAATAGAACGCTTGAATTATGGAGATGGAATGCTATAGCAAAGTTTGGGCATCGCGTACTTAGATTATGTCACGGATGAAAGAAGTGCGCAAGATAAGATAACAAGCAATAGGATTGAGTACATGGCAATCTTGTGACTTTGGTTCTTTGGTTATGGAAGGCCCCTGTATCACTGCAAACGAATAAAATCCATTGGCCCATAGATACAACACTACAGACAAAACTATATTGGCCACTGCAAGAATTACAAAAGACAGTAACATTTATACAGGAAACGACATTGCAGATATGGACAATACTTCAGGCGAACGAAAGATAGATAGATAGATAGACTGCAAACGAATTAAAATCCATAATTGTTCAACCACCTGGTCAGAATGAATCCACACCAATCACCATCAAGGCCGTTCTTCTCGAGAATACATGGGAAAAGACCAAGAGGAAGACCCAGAAGAAGATGGATAGATGCAGTGAGAGAGACATGTAACAACAAAGGAAAATCACTCATTCAGACTGTTCGAGCAGCTCAAGAACGACAAATGATATAAACCACGACACCTTTTAGGTATTAGTTAAAAGAGAAAAGAAGAAGATTGCTCAACCGCCGGTGCCAGTGGAATCATCCGAATTACTAACTCATCTCCCAAACAAAGAAAGGTAGCTGTAAATCTTGTGACTGTTGTGAAGATGCAGAACATGAAATGGTTGGGCCTACGCCTGGCCTGGCAAAGAGCACACTTCTACATTGAAAGGAGGAAGAAGGCGAGTTTGTGACAGAATGCGATGGGACGATAATGTCATAGAGTGGATAGATTTCAAGACTTCAGAGTCCCAAAGAAAGACTGAAGATGGAGAGATGAGTTGACAAGGTTGACAAAGTCTGTCAGTAGTTGTCAGGGTTGTAGAATGAAAAGAAGACATTTGAATGAAGGTAAGAGGGGGTTGGTGGGGAAGCGGAAGGCAGGGTGGGGGGGGGGAAGGAAACTGGATGAAACCAGTCCTTCGTTTGTTTCAGGTGACTATTGGTTTGACCTTTGATAAAGTCACAACTTTTTCGTTCGTGGATAAGACAAATCTAATTCTGTATACTGCGTAGCGACAGCACTTTGTTTGCAGCTTCCATTTCCAGTCGCTTAATAAATATTCCCACTGGACACTACACCTGTGAAAAATATGTAATAGACAGCCCATTTTTAAAATTAAAACTAAATACAACTCCGAGTGTTCATTTGGTTGGTCATTTAGCGTGTTTTAGTCGCACTCTTTCTGAAAGATATAATAGTAATTTAGTTTGTCACCTAGCGCGTTTAGTCACACTCTTTCTGAAAGATATAATAGTTAATTTAGTTTGTCACCTAGCGCGTTTAGTCACATTCTTTCTGAAAGATATAATAGTTAATTTAGTTTGTCACCTAGCGTGTTTAGTCACACTCTTTCTGTAAGATATAATAGTTAATTTAGTTTGTCACCTAGCGTGTTTTAGTCACACGCTTTCTGAAAGATCTAACAGTTAATTTAGTTTGTCACCTAGCGTGTTTACTCACACTCTTTCTGAAAGATATAATAGTTAATTTAGTTTGTCACCTAGCGTGTTTAGTCACACTCTTTCTGAAAGATATAATATTTAATTTAAAAATAATCTTCCTAAATCTACTCTTAAAACTTTCTGTTCATTTTGGAACGTTAGAAAATTGAATACTAACATGTGAACTTTTATGTAATAGATTACACATAATATCTACTTTAATTACTTGTGTTATTTCCACAATTTAGACATTATGACATTATTAAAGACAATACGCGTCAGAATAAGTTAAAACTCTTAACAGGTAATAATACTTTACGGTTTATGATTTTTTTTTAATGTGGTGTTAATGCCCTATTTTTTATGTCTTTTATCACTTTATTGGATAGTGACAGTCTGACGCCAGGCCGTCCTGAATTTCTATAGATCATACAAGGTATTCGTTTTTAATAAGAAGGAGAGCACCAAGTCACTTTCAATTAAACACAAAAACTAAATCAATAAATGGCCATGTGTGGGCATTGAGCCTAAACAGCTTGATCCACTAGAAGGTAGTTTTAACGTCAAGAAAATTAACCTTTTACTTCCTGAGGTAGAATTTAGTAACGTTAATTAAATTATGAATGAAAGACAAAAACGATCTAGCATCTTAATATCTACGATAAACAGGCATTCGCTAATGTTCTCGTGACAGCATTTCGACCCTCGAGATCGCTTCCTGTGAGATGTGCGAAGCTAATAGGGATTTAGAGTTTTCTTTTTAGGAATTTCGTTTTTTTTTTTTAATCTTACGACCTAAGAAAGGTGTTTACATTGAGGAAAATAAAATAAGAGAATAGTTAATGTAAAATGAAAGGAAAATAGGAGAGTGGAAATGAAAAGTGAAGTTTAGTTTCACTGGAAGAATAAATGTTGAGGGAGTGAGAGGGAGAAGATTATAAACAAAATGGAAGTTGAATGAAATATGGGAGGACGGACAGACGGAACGACATATCGATCGAACAGCGGATTAATTGATGGGTGATTATTTCAATATCTTAGTAGGACGTACAGACAGATGGATGGGTGGAGCTATACACTGACAGCTGAATAGGTGAAATATATGGTTGATAGATGGATGGGTGGAGCTATACACTGACAGCTGAATAGGTGAAATATATGGTTGATAGATGGATGGGTGGAGCTATACACTGACAGCTGAATAGGTGAAATATATGGTTGATAGATGGATGGGTGGAGCTATACACTGACAGCTGAATAGGTGAAATATATGGTTGATAGATGGATGGGTGGAGCTATACACTGACAGCTGAATAGGTGAAATATATGGTTGATAGATGGATGGGTGGAGCTATACACTGACAGCTGAATAGGTGAAATATATGGTTGATAGATGGATGGGTGGAGCTATACACTGACAGCTGAATAGGTGAAATATATGTCTGATAGATGGACAGACAAATATTTGGAATAATTAATCCATAGATTTACTCGGGAAAAAAATGAGGAAAAGTTGAATGTTGTGACAGAGTGGAGTTCAATAGACGAGTGAAAGGTTTAATAGATGAGTTAGTAGTTTAATAGATGAGTGAGTGGTTTAATAGATGATTCGGTGGTTTAATAGATGAGTGGGTGGTTCAATAGATGATTCGGTGGTTTAATAGATGAGTGGGTGGTTTAATAGATGATTGGATGATTTAATAGATGAGTTAGTAGTTTAATAGATGAGTGGGTGGTTTAATAGATGAGTGGGTGGTTTAATAGATGAGTGGGTTGTTTAATAGATGTGTTAGTAGTTTAATGGATGAGTGGGTAGTTTAATAGATGAGTTAGTAGTTTAATAGATGAGTGGGTGGTTTAATAGATGAGTTAATAGTTTAATAGATGAGTGGGTGGTTTAATAGATGATTGAGTGGTGTAATAGATGAGTGGGTAGTTTAATAGATGAGTGGGTAGTTTATTAGATGAGTGGGTAGTTTAATAGATGAGTTTGTAGTTTAATAGATGAGTGGGTGGTTTAATAGATGAGTGGGTGGTTTAATAGATGAGTGGGTGGTTTAATAGATGAGTTAGTAGTTTAATAGATGAGTGGGTGGTTTAATAGATGAGTTAATAGTTTAATAGATGAGTGGGTGGTTTAATAGATGAGTGGGTGGTTTAATAGATGAGTGGTGGTTTAATAGATGAGTGAGTGGTTTATTAGATGAGTTAGTAGTTTAATAGATGAGTGGGTGGTTTAATAGATGAGTTAATAGTTTAATAGATGAGTGGGTGGTTTAATAGATGAGTTAGTAGTTTAATAGATGAGTGGGTGGTTTAATAGATGAGTGGGTGGTTTAATAGATGAGTTAATAGTTTAATAGATGAGTGGGTGGTTTAATAGATGAGTGGGTGGTTTAATAGATGAGTTAGTAGTTTAATAGATGAGTGGGTGGTTTAATAGATGAGTTAGTAGTTTAATAGATGAGTGGGTGGTTTAATAGATGAGTGGGTGGTTTAATAGATGAGTTAGTAGTTTAATAGATGAGTGGGTGGTTTAATAGATGAGTGGGTGGTTTAATAGATGAGTGAGTGGTTTAATAGATGAGTGGGTGGTTTAATAGATGAGTGGGTGGTTTAATAGATGAGTTAGTAGTTTAATAGATGAGTGGGTGGTTTAATAGATGAGTTAATAGTTTAATAGATGAGTGGGTGGTTTAATAGATGAGTGGGTGGTTTAATAGATGAGTGGGTGGTTTAATAGATGAGTGAGTGGTTTATTAGATGAGTTAGTAGTTTAATAGATGAGTGGGTGGTTTAATAGATGAGTTAATAGTTTAATAGATGAGTGGGTGGTTTAATAGATGAGTTAGTAGTTTAATAGATGAGTGGGTGGTTTAATAGATGAGTTAATAGTTTAATAGATGAGTGGGTGGTTTAATAGATGAGTGGGTGGTTTAATAGATGAGTGGGTGGTTTAATAGATGATTGGATGATTTAATAGATGAGTTAGTAGTTTAATAGATGAGTGGGTGGTTTAATAGATGAGTGGGTGGTTTAATAGATGAGTGGGTTGTTTAATAGATGTGTTAGTAGTTTAATGGATGAGTGGGTAGTTTAATAGATGAGTTAGTAGTTTAATAGATGAGTGGGTGGTTTAATAGATGAGTTAATAGTTTAATAGATGAGTGGGTGGTTTAATAGATGATTGAGTGGTGTAATAGATGAGTGGGTAGTTTAATAGATGAGTGGGTAGTTTATTAGATGAGTGGGTAGTTTAATAGATGAGTTTGTAGTTTAATAGATGAGTGGGTGGTTTAATAGATGAGTGGGTGGTTTAATAGATGAGTGGGTGGTTTAATAGATGAGTTAGTAGTTTAATAGATGAGTGGTGGTTTAATAGATGAGTTAATAGTTTAATAGATGAGTGGGTGGTTTAATAGATGAGTGGGTGGTTTAATAGATGAGTGGGTGGTTTAATAGATGAGTGAGTGGTTTATTAGATGAGTTAGTAGTTTAATAGATGAGTGGGTGGTTTAATAGATGAGTTAATAGTTTAATAGATGAGTGGGTGGTTTAATAGATGAGTTAGTAGTTTAATAGATGAGTGGGTGGTTTAATAGATGAGTGGGTGGTTTAATAGATGAGTTAATAGTTTAATAGATGAGTGGGTGGTTTAATAGATGAGTGGGTGGTTTAATAGATGAGTTAGTAGTTTAATAGATGAGTGGGTGGTTTAATAGATGAGTTAGTAGTTTAATAGATGAGTGGGTGGTTTAATAGATGAGTGGGTGGTTTAATAGATGAGTTAATAGTTTAATAGATGAGTGGGTGGTTTAATAGATGAGTTTGTAGTTTAATAGATGAGTGGGTGGTTTAATAGATGAGTGGGTGGTTTAATAGATGAGTGGGTGGTTTAATAGATGAGTTAGTAGTTTAATAGATGAGTGGGTGGTTTAATAGATGAGTTAATAGTTTAATAGATGAGTGGGTGGTTTAATAGATGAGTGGGTGGTTTAATAGATGAGTGAGTGGTTTATTAGATGAGTTAGTAGTTTAATAGATGAGTGGGTGGTTTAATAGATGAGTTAATAGTTTAATAGATGAGTGGGTGGTTTAATAGATGAGTTAGTAGTTTAATAGATGAGTGGGTGGTTTAATAGATGAGTGGGTGGTTTAATAGATGAGTTAATAGTTTAATAGATGAGTGGGTGGTTTAATAGATGAGTGGGTGGTTTAATAGATGAGTTAGTAGTTTAATAGATGAGTGGGTGGTTTAATAGATGAGTTAGTAGTTTAATAGATGAGTGGGTGGTTTAATAGATGAATTAATAGTTTAATAGATGAGTGGGTGGTTTAATAGATGAGTAGGTGGTTCAATAGATGAGTGATTTACACGAATAGGTTGATGTACAAAACTTAATCACAAAATTGAACGGATACACGATGAACATGAAAAAAGAATACACATTTCAGTAGGACAGTGATAGGCATAATTATGATATCCATGTCTTTATTATCAGGGTATATTTGACTTGTAGTTTATTTGACGAGTATATTTGACATGACATTACGTGTAGCTGTACAACAAATATGTTCGCGTTTAATCGCCATATGTGGAATTTTTCGGAACTGACGCGACTTCCATGTTTACAAAGCCTTGAAAATGGGTACTAAAGTTAGTATCTGGAAAATTGGGGTGGCGTAGCTTGATACCGACCACATTCCCCACACAATAAGTCCTGTGCCAAGGAACCATGTTGGGCCCTAACACCACATTGTTCGTAAAAATAAAGCATTGATGTATCTCTCATTTTCTTCCTTGAACTTGTTGGAGAGAATGTGAAATTAATACGTTACACTAAAGCAGGAATGAGGATATAAATGATAAAAAAGGAAACAAGTAATAAAGAAATATGATTACAATTTGGAATGACGATATAGATGCATCGTTCTGATCAATATTTGTAGCTATCAATTCCAATGTTAAATCAGTCATATTATGTGGCCGTGTAAATTGTAGATCAGCAAAAGTAACAATCACGAAGATACAGACCTTCATTAATGGATGCTTGCGCAGAATTAAAGGTTAGAAATAACTAGACAAAATAAGTAACTTAGAACTATGGAAAAGTACAATTAATATACCAGTGGATAAATAGATACAACGAAGACGATGGCGCTAGATAGAACACACACTGCGGAAGCCAATTGAGAGTATTACACGACATGCCCTTTTTTGGAATCTCCGAGGAGAAAGACAAAGAGGAAAACTAAAATACTTTTGGAGAACATAGATGGAAGCAGAGATGAAGATGATGGGGAAGACATGGAATGATCTTAAATGAATGACAAGGAACAGAACGGCTTGGAAAGTGTTTATTGAAGACCTATGCTCGATATGACCATTACTTTTGAATAGTAAGAAAACAGAAGTAATGGTCAAATGAAAGAAATAATCACCATCATCAATTGAACACACAATAAATAAAATTGCACAGAATTTTGGAAAATAATATAGAAATACATGTTTTGAGGTTATTATATAACTCAAGGTACATTATTACATTTGCTATCGTACCATGTGACGATTAGACAGTCACTTTTGTGTGTGCATTTTCAAGGTTAGAGAGAGGAGGAGGAGGAGGAGAGAGAGAGAGCGCGATGATAATTATTTATTACTCTCTACCTTTGATGCAGAAAGACATTTCATTATCATTTGTATAGATTGATTGAAGAAAAGCGAAAACGAGAGAGAAAGAAGAGAGAGAGAGAGAGAGAGAGGGAGAGAGAGAGAAAGAAAGAGAGAGAGACAAAAGGTAAAAAAAAGTAAGAAAATTGAAGAAAGATAGTGATGAAGTGAAAGATAAAAAGGCAGTTATTTGCTCTAAAAGAAAGAAATTGAGAGGAACAAAAGAGAAAGAAAGAAACAAATCATGAGGGATTTTGATGTAAAGAGACACAATGTAAGGAAATCGAAAATGCAGAAGAAAAGAGGCAAAAGAACAAAGCAGAATAAGGATAAAGATTCAGACAGATAAGATAAAACGAATGAGGGATCAAGAGAGTCAGAGAGAGAGAGAGAGAGAGAGAGAGAAAGTGTGAGAGAGCAACGGCTTTAATTTATCGATTATTATTTTGCCAAGCGAGCTCACACACCTCAAACGTTTCCGACTCAATCAGTGCTGGTTATCAAACTCATGTACTTCACTTCTCCCCCATTTCCGTTATCATTACTGCCGCGAAGTGTTGATATTATTTACATGCTAGCTGTGACGACACCATATGGATGTCAGTGAGGTCACTATGTTCATCGTTCAGTAAATGTGGACTGCTTCAGGTGTTAATGTCAATCTTCGGTTGTCGGTCCAGAATTGTCAATCACAGAGTCAGATACGATGCATTTTTCATGGATTGGTTTGGTCGTAATTTCATGTAATGTGTTTTCATGGAAAATCGCTTTGATAGAGATATGATTTAATAGAATGTGCTTTCATGAGAAGTACTTTAACTCGATGTGCTATCATGGAATGATAACCTCGAGATATTCTTTTAATAAAATATGTGTTTTACCAATGTGTTTTCTTGTGGTGCGCTTTGGTTGTGCAGTGTTTTCATTGGATTGGTGTTTATCCTTTTGGATATGCCTTCACGTGATCTTCTTTTACTGAGCTTACCTTACCGGGATATGAGGTATCAATATTTTATTTCATTCTTTTATGTACTTTCATGGAAGTACAATTTTACAGGGTACACTTTTATAGACTGCTTTTATTGAATGTATCATAACCTTCATTGAATAGAATATATGGTGGCTTTATACAGCATGCTTTCATGGAATAGGGTTTGTATCATACACAGCTGCTTATTTTCATCTAGAAGTGAGATTTTAGTTTCAATCTTAGAAATTCTGTAGTTTTCAAATATGGAGATGTCCTGAGTTTGGTACATTCTTCCCATTCTTTAAATTGATTTTGTATGGGAGTGGTTTCAGTTTGTGACCCAACATACACAAAGTAAGATTTTCAGATTGAGTAAATGTTTAGAAAATGTCAATGTGTGGATAATGTTTAAATTCTTGGCTTATCATACCGCTATTGTTTGTTACCATGTCTACCCAGAATAATTACCATTCTTGGTACACCATGCCACCATTGTTTGCTACCTTGTCTATCCAGGATAATTACCATTCTTGGTACACCATGCCACCATTGTTTGCTACCTTGTCTATCCAGAATAATTACCATTCTTGGTACACCATGCCACCATTGTTTGCTACCTTGTCTATCCAGAATAATTACCATTCTTGGTACACCATGCCACCATTGTTTGCTACCTTGTCTATCCAGGATAATTACCATTCTTGGTACACCATGCCACCATTGTTTGCTACCTTGTCTATCCAGGATAGTTACCATTCTTGGCACATCAAACCTCTATTGCTTGCTACCCTGTCTATCCAGGATAGTTACCATTCTTGGCACATCAAACCTCTATTGCTTGCTACTCTGTCTATCCAGGATAGTTACCATTCTTGGCACATCAAACCTCTATTGCTTGCTACTCTGTCTATACATGATAGTTACCATTCTTGGCACATCAAACCTCTATTGCTTGCTATTCTGTCTATCCAGGATAGTTACCATTCTTGGCACATCAAACCTCTATTGCTTGCTACTCTGTCTATCCAGGATAGTTACCATTCTTGGCACATCAAACCTCTATTGCTTGCTACCCTGTCTATCCAGGAAAGTTACCATTCTTGGCACATCAAACTTCTATTATTTGCTACCCTGTCTATCCAGGATAGTTACCATTCTTGGCACATCAAACCTCTATTGCTTGCTACCCTGTCTATCCAGAATAGTTACCATTCTTGGCACATCAAACCTCTATTGCTTGCTACCCTGTCTATCCAGAATAGTTACCATCCTTGGCACCTCAGCTCAAGTCAGCACGCTATTGTGTGTTAATATATCCAGAAAATTCCAAGTAATGATCACAGGCAGCGTATGGGAAGCGCGTTCAGTCATTTCTTTGCAAGGTGTTTGAAGACCGTGTTCTACTAACTTATTTGGGCGATCAGTACACATGCTTCGTATACAGCAAACTTGGTGTTAATAGATAGTCAGCATTTTGATGTTCCGAACTCGCTTTAACAAACGAGGAAATTAGAGAAATCGCCAATCAACCACTAACATCTTCAGTAATAAAGAAAAGACGATGGTCATATGTTGGACAAGTGATGAGAAGAGATAATAACCAAATAGCAAAGCAAGCCCTCATGTGTGAAATAGGTAAGAGGAAAAGAGGAAGACCCAGAGAGACACTGAGAAGAACATTGATGAGAGAGGCAAGAGCAGCAGGAATCGGCTCCCTCAATGAGATAGAGCTGCTTGCACAGAACAGAGACAAATGGCGAGATTTGATAAAATATCTTTAAAAGAAATGAAAACTGCTAGAACAAAAATTTAGATAAGAGAAGGAGTATCTTGGCCTACGCCCTATGGGCCAGCTACGGCTCGAAACGTCAATAGATAGATAGATAGATAGATAGATAGATAGATAGATAGATAGATAGATAGATAGATAGATAGATAGATAGATAGATAGATAGATAGATAGATAGATAGATAGATAGATAGATAGATAGATAGATAGATAGATAGATAGATAGATAGATAGATAGATAGATAGATAGATAGATAGATAGATAGATAGATAGATATAGATGGATGGATGGATGGATGGATGGATGCATGGATGGATGCATGGATGGATGGATGGATGGATGGATGGATGCATGGATAGATAGATAGATAGATAGATAGATAGATAGATAGATAGATAGATAGATAGATAGATAGATAGATAGATAGATAGATAGATAGATAGATAGATAGATAGATAGATAGATAGATAGATAGATAGATAGATAGATAGATAGATAGATAGATAGATAGATAGAAGGATGGACGGACGGACGGACGGATGGATGATGATGGATGGATGGATGGATGGATGGATGGATGGATGGATGCATGGATAGATAGATAGATAGATAGATAGATAGATAGATAGATAGATAGATAGATAGATAGATAGATAGATAGATAGATAGATAGATAGATAGATAGATAGATAGATAGATAGATAGATAGATAGATAGATAGATAGATAGATAGATAGATAGATAGATAGATAGATAGATAGATAGATAGATAGATAGATAGATAGATAGATAGATAGATAGATAGATAGATAGATAGATAGATAGATAGAAGGATGGACGGACGGACGGACGGACGGATGGACGGATGGATTGATGGATTGATGGATTGATGGATGATGGATGGATGGATGGATGGATGGATGGATGGATGGATGGATGGATGGATGATGGATGGATGGATGGATGGATGGATGGATGGATAGATAGATAGATAGATAGATAGATAGATAGATAGATAGATAGATAGATAGATAGATAGATAGATAGATAGATAGATAGATAGATAGATAGATAGATAGATAGATAGATAGATAGATAGATAGATAGATAGATAGATAGATAGATAGATAGATAGATAGATAGATAGATAGATAGATAGATAGATAGATAGATAGATAGATAGATAGATAGATAGATAGATAGATAGATAGATAGATAGATAGATAGATAGATAGATAGATAGATAGATAGATAGATAGATAGAACTCTTTTTATCAACCTAAATACTGTTGCTGCGCTCAGGGCAGTCCCCTATTGATAGCTGTACATAGAGTGAGAGATTGTCAGGATTGGTTGGTTTAGAATAGTTGACAGATCATCTTCATTGCACAACGGACAATTTCAGTCTTCAAATCCCCTCCTCGGTACGATCGCCCGTATGAAGCACACTCACAACACACACTGGTAAAAGTACTGAAGATGGCTTCAGCTCAGACGCATGAGCTCCGTATCACAGATGAAGATATTGACCCCACCCTCTGTAATTGCCTATTAACGACAGACGTAACAGGTCAGTGACTAGATTTTTTCCCCTGGACAGAAGACCCCGGTAACCACACCTGGCGTAGTGCCGGGTCCAGGTAATTAATTCAGCTACGTCCTTCAGATTTGAACCTTCTTAAGAACTGTTGTAAGTTTTCTGCCCAGTGATTGCAATTTAACTTTTATTCTCTTGTAAGCTGGTGGGGAACTCAAGACATCTTACAATGAACAGATAATCGGCGTAACAGAGTTTGTATTTCACTTTCCGTGAGGGCAGCCAAGGCGGATATATGCGGCTAGGACACAGCCTTGTTTGACAGTACAGCTGAGGGCAGAGCATGTATGATCGTCACACTGTTCATGTCCTCGTGAGAAGATCGAATAATGTCCAGTAGCTTTGGCGAACAAACACTTTTGAATCAAAAACAAATAAATCTCTGTTCGTGGAATATACGTTTATTTTTTATTTACTTATTTTCATCATCATCATCATGTGCCATACCGGTTGACGTAGGTGATCATGTCCCTCCACAATCTTCTATCTACAGTGCATCGTATCAGTTCTGTTGTTGACTGTTTTCCATGCCATGACACCAAACTATCCAGTATTTTCTCTCTTTGTCGCCCGCGAACTCTCTTTCCTTTTATTTTGCCAGTTGTAACCAAGTATTCCAACTTTCCTCTTCTCATGATGTGCCCGAAAAATGTTGATTGCTTCTTTCTGATGTTTTTTAAGAGCTCTCTTTTTGTGTTGGCCTTTTTGAGAATTTCCTCATTAGTCTTTTTAGCTGTCCAGGGAACTTTCAACATTCTTCTGAGAAATCCCATCTCTGTGTCCTCTAATCGTCTTTTCATTTGTTTGTCTACTGTCATGATTCGCTTCCATAGGTCAGAATTGGTTCTATATAGCAATACATGCTTTATATTGTATGTGAATGTATAAAATATATACTTTATTCTATATACTTATTTTATTGCACAGTAATTCCATTTTCTTGCATTTTCAAAGTACCTAAATGAAATTGTATGGGTACATTTATATTAATTTGAATGTACTTTAATAACATTGCTCCATCGATAAGTATTTTCATAGGAGTAGGCTCTCTTTAATGGAATTCACATGAGATTGAAGTCAGTAGATTGTCTTGAAAATTATTCTAACCAATGCTACTGTAAAAATGTAAAGTACCCCCGTCACGTCAAGCGGCGTATAGGGAAATATGGTGTTAGTGACCCTACATTTTACAGACCTACAGCACACGATGTTTGGGGTAATATGGTTGGTATTACGCCCGTGCTGCTTTACTTTCCCAGAAAAAAAATCCAGTACCCATTTAAGGCTAGGTGAACCCGGAAGCCGTCGGTTGGGATCGAACCCTACCCCTTGTCCTTTGTAGTCCAGTTCACTAAACACTGAGCTATCGCGGCTCATGTGCTACTGTACTGTAAATGAATTTGTTTGCATTTTCATCTCTCTTTTGATTATTTCTGAATATTTCACATATATCATTATTTCTTTGATCTCTTTTTGTTTGATGTTCTAGATTCTCAGAACATTTCTTTGAGGTTTACTGGCGTGGAATTTGCTGTGTGGATGGCTGTAATCTTTGTGGTGGCGCTTTGATGAATGTTGAAGACAATTGGATATTTTTATGAGTCTGGATGTATGCGTGTGTGGGTTTTGAGTAGGTGGATATAGAGAACATGAGAGCGAAAGAATAGAAAATTAATTAGAGTAATGGACAGCGAATTATTAGAGGTGGATAGTGGTAGTAAGGAAGGTAGACATATAGTCACAAATACACGATTACATTCAAACACATACATAGATATACATAATTTTAGATATGATAAGAACACACCAGGAGAAACTCGGTTGAATTCATAACAGACCATTTGAAAAGCATGATAACAATAAAGGAAACAAAAGAGAGAGAGAGAGAGAGAGAGAGAGAGAGAGAGAGAGAGAGAAAGAGACATTTAAACAGACATAAGGGAAGAAGTTATAATAAATATTTTAGAATGATATTCTAACTATTAAGTATTTACAGTATATGTGTATATGTATATATATGTAAAAAAAAAAAGTAAATTAAAGTACACCCGTCGCGCCAAGCGGCGTATGGGGAATATAGTGTTAGTGACCATACATTTTACAGACCTTCGGCACATGATTTTTGGGGTAATGTGGTCGGTATTACGCCCGTGCTGCTTTACTTTCCCAGGAAAAAATCCGGTACCCATTAAAGCTGGGTGAACCGGAAGCCGTCGGTTGGGATCGAACCCTACCTCTTTTCCTTTGTAGTCCAATTCACTAACCCTGAGCTATCGCGGCTCCCGCATATATATGTGTATATGTATAAATGTATATATATGTGTATATAGGTATGCGCTATATTTTACAACATTATCCTATTTCTGGGATCAGCTGGGTGGCCTTATAGAACCGAAGAACAAAATGGCCGCTTGATCCGTGCAGTCGCCACGAGGTGTTCAGATCTGAGTTTTAATTTCAACCTGGATAGAAAAAAAAGTCACCCTAACGTGATTGAAACTCTTGTTTCTCCTGGCTTCAAGCACGACAAGTCATCTATATAATCAATGTTGAAGTTAAATAGAGATGTTCCCGGTAAATCTACCGCATTTACAGTCATAACCGCTAAGAGTGAAATTGAGTTACAAGAAATGTTGGACATTATAGTGAAAGAAAACAAATATAAAAGTCTCAGCTTTAATAGCATAAAGACAGAAGTAATGGTAACAACAAAGAAAAAGACATCAACTCAGTGCAAAATAAAGACAAGTGGAACAATATTAAAACAGGTAAATGAATTTAAATATTTGGGAACTTTGTTAACCTCAGACGAAAGATGTACAAAAGAGGTGAGATGCAGAATAGCTCTGGCAAAAGCAACTTTAAAAAAATATGAGGAAGATACTATGCAATCCATTTTTGACATAAGAAACAAGAAAAATTGTTCTTAAATGTTATGTAGAGCCGGTCATAACATATGGATGTGAATCATGGACAATAGGACAAGAAACAAGAAAATCACTGTAATCTGTAGAAATGTGGTTTTACAGAAGTATGTTGAGAATACCATGGACAACTAAGAAGAGTAATGACAACGTTCTAAAAGAGGTCAAAGCAAAAAGAGAGCTAATTTCTAATATTAGAAAGAAACAATCATCATTTTTGGGGCCAAGTAATGAGAAGAGAACAACTGGAATATATTGTAACAACTGGAAAAATTTAGTGACGAAGAGATAGAAGGAAGCAAAGAGAAAAGATACCAGACAGCTTAAGAGAATGGCTTGGCAGAAGGTCAACAACAGAAATGATAAATAACTGTCGAGATCGAAAGTTGTGGAGAGACATGATCACCTCCGCCAGCAGGCCCGGTACTTGATGATGATGATATCTACTGGTGTTTATCTGACATATGGTGTTAGATGTAGCCTCCACTTGTAGATATAGCGACCGCCTTCCTTGTCTTACCGTCCAGTGCCGGTCGATGCGTTGTTGTCGATAGTTTACAGTAAAGTCGCGGTATTTGCACATTTTATCCAGAACTAGCCGTCTTCAGCATGCAGAGATTTGCCAAACAATTTGTTTTTCCCGGTTAGCGGGCATTTCTCGCCCGCTCCTTTTGACTTGTAACTGCCGATGGTTCTTTTGTTTTTTTTTCCGTTAACCGAGAGGGCTAAACATCCGATCTCATCCCTGAGGATGACACCACGATAGAAACCACTGATTAATTTTAAAAAAAAATATTCTCACCGCAATTAACGAGATTTGAATTCAGGACCTTCCAGTCCAGGGACCGCCGTTTAATCTCTGTACCATCCATTAGCCCCCCCCCCCCATTTCTTTCCCAGGGATGTTGCAGTCAGCATCACTCCATGTCCCTAATTCACCAAATCGTACGAATCTATTTTATCCTCACAGCTTACTTGTTCGATACATTAAATCTGCAAAATACATTAAGAATTGAACACAGACCTTTGTAATCTGAGTATTAACGCACTAACATTCTGCCACCGCGGATTCAAGGACATCAATATGTGTCTGAAAATGTATCTTACTGTGCCTCTGATTGGTCATTATAATCACCTGCCTGTCAATTTGTCATTTTGTCTTTGTGCCTGTCTGGCTAATTTCATGTCTGCTTATCAGAACATAATTACAGAAATTTTCGTCGCTAGTTTCTAATCCCGGTGGCTCCGACTCATTCATGGCTTTAAACACGGTACTTACATCATTACTTGTTGCTAATCTCTCTTAAAATATCTCTTCTTCCTTTCTTCTCATTCTGCCATCTTCATTATCTCATTATCTATTTTCCTTCAACAGATTCTTATTTCATGTAAAAATATTTTTAAAATAGTTAAAAAAATAAGGTGGCGCGGTTTTCAAATTATCCCACAAAATCCCCCCCCCCCCCCCCCCCCAAAAGATTTGAGATGCACGCATTTATTTTCAATATCATTTTGATGTTACCCGTCTATGAATAACTTTTAAGTCCCTGGTAAAAAGTAATAAACAACACAAACATTAAAGTCTTAATATCATTATCACCATCATTATGTGCCGCGCAATGACGTAATGAACAATTGTTTTTATTGTCACTGTGAGTTTTGTTGTTTTGGACATTTTACAAAACTACCCTTTATTTAAAACATTTCTGGTACATTAAAACTAGCGTATATACCAGAAGATGTTATATATTCAAATAAAATAATAATCATCATCACCATCATCATCGTGTGCCTTCTCCGCAACGAAGGTTGGCTACCATGGATCGCCAATCTACTCTGATTCTTGCTTTGATGGTGCAGGCTGTCATAGATTGACTTGTCCATCTTTTGATGTTACTCGTCCATGTTAGTCTTGGTCTGCCTCTGCCTCTTTTACCTTGTATTTTTCCTTCCAATATTACTTTTAGTAGGCTGTTGTGTCTTTTAACATGCCCCAAAAATTGCATTTGTCTTGTCTTGATTGTATTTAGTAGTTCTCTTTTTATTTTCAGTTGTTTTAAAACTTTATCGTTTGTTATCTTTTGTTTCCATCCAATTGTACCTATTCTATAAATCCACATTTCAAAGGCTTCAATTTTCTGTTCTGTTTTCTTGTCTAATGTCCATGTTTCTGCACCATACAGGAATATTGAGAAGATGTAACATTTTGCCATTCTTATTTTCAGCCCTGCTGATATTTGTTTTGTTGTTAGTATATTTTTCATGGCATTAAAATTACTTTTTGCCATACCTATTCTTTTGTTTATTTCAGTTTTGCATTTTCCATCATTGGTTATAGTATGTCCCAGGTAGTTGTAACTCTGGACTTTCTCCAGATGTATTCCCTCAACTGTGATATTTAATTGTAGGTCTTGAGAATTTTCTTTGTTTATGATCATAGTTTTAGTCTTTTTGATATTCATTTCTAGTCCATATTTTTTGCTTGTTATGTTTATCATATTAAGCAATTGTTGTAGGTCTTTAGGATTTTCTGCTAGTAGAACAGTATCATCAGCATATCTCAGGTTATTGATTACCTTTCCATTAATGTTTAGGCCTGGTATCTGAGATGTTTTTGAAGATTTGCTCAGTGTATAGATTGAACAAGCTTGGTGATAGGATGCATCCTTGCCTTACTCCTCTTTTTATGACCATGGGTGTAGAGTTCTCCTTGTTATATCTTATTATTGCATTTTGCTCCCAGTACAAATTACATATTAGTTGTATGTCTGCGTCGTCTAGATTTATATCCTTTAGGCAGTCTATAAGTACACAGAAGTAAACAAACCAATATATGCCTGCTTTATAGACTACACCAAAGCTTTCGATGGTGTATTCTAACGAAAGCTTTGGTGTAGTCTATAAAGCAGGCATATATTGGTTTGTTTACTTCTGTGTACTTTTCAATCAATGTTCTCATGCTGAATATGGCTTCTTTTGTCCCACTGTTTTTCCTGAATCCAAACTGTTGCTCATCTAATTCAGTATTGATTTTATTCTGAATCCTTCCCTGTATAACTTTTAGTAAAATGTTTGTTACATGGCTCATTAGGCTTATTGTTCTGAAGTCACTGCATTCAACTGCACCATTCTTTTTAGGATATGCAATGAAAGTTGATGTTTTTAGATCGTTCGGTATGTATCCTGTATGGTATTTGTCATTGCATATGTCTGTGATCACTTCGACGCCAAACTCTTCTAGAGCCTGTATCATCTCTATCTGTATATTGTCAGGCCCTGGTGTTTTTCCCTTTTTCATTTTTTTATAACTTCTTCTACTTCA